>BSBK01003712.1:0-65000 GCA_027943335.1 Chamaecyparis obtusa | reverse complement strand
CAAGTGATCAAACATATAATTGACTATCATGGGCCAATAATTACAAGATGTTTAATATACTTAATTTTTAGTGAATTATATGTTGGTTCAAATCTAATTTTTCTGATCTAAGTTTTTTTCTATTTATGTTCTACTTTTTTAAAATTGTAATCTCCATTCATATCGAATACATTTTTGACACACTTGATGGGACCCATGTCACAAGTTGAATAATAAGTTTTTCTTATTTTCAATTTTCACATTATTTAGACTCTACAAGTGAATTTTCTATAGGCAATTGCACTCTACAAATGAGTGAATGTGTATGCAATCAAATGAATATACAAACAATAACACCTCACTCCAAAAAGGAGAATACCACATGTCAATAGGTGAAAGCACAAATAGTTGAGAATTTTTTTTAAGGATAGACCCCTTACATTACTAAGGATAATCCATGAAAACTAAGGTAAATGTAGTAGGAAGATGAATCCATGAAATTCAAGATGAATCTACTATAGAGAGGTGAATTATGTGCAAACACCTAAGATTATGCATTAACGATATACTCAGAGAACTAGTTGAGACAAAATCCAATCACAAATAGGTGAATTTATTGCATGTATAAGAAAAATCTCTTTGTGCATAGGTTAATCTTCTTTTTTGTCAAAACCACTATAAGGTATAACTATTTCATTTCACATAAATTTTTTAACAACTTTTTCATCTTTTATCGCATCTAAATACTAACGATCACTCTTTATTAACACTTAAACATCTAATACCATTTGTGAAACTATCATTGGTCAAAGATCGTGAAATTGAAACTCCTTTTTACTCCTAAATGGTCTAGATGTTTTCATTAGTATTCACTTGTACAGTTAGTAAACATAGGAAGAGAAGATCCATCGGTTATCAATACATAGTAGTCACCGAGCAAAAAAAGATCACCGAGTGTAACAGTTACCAAGTACATAGGATTATCAAGCACCAGTAATAACCGAGACCGAGAGACAATATTTACTGAGTAATCCATAGTTCACATAAAAGTTTGGAATGACACATTTGTACACACTAAATAGTGCACTTCTCTAAGTCATTACTTCCAAGGGAATCCATGAATGGGAAACGTTGAGAAAGTGACCTAGAGCTCCCTAGGCATGGAGTCACAAGGATGTTGATGGTGCTCTCAGCTAGAGCTATTGAAGCATGCAACCTTGCTAGTAAACCACACAATGGGAGATTCAAAGAGACAAGAGCAAGGATGCCAATATCCTCAAGAATCAACAATGGAAATGCAATGCAACTATGCTAAGAATGAAGATGCAAGCTAAGGTATGGAAATGAAAGTATTACAAGCCTTCTTAATTAAGCTATGTGAGATAATCTAGAGCATGAATGAAACTAAGCTAGATGCCATGAAAGCTTAAGCGAAGAATGCAAGAATGAAAGCTAAATGCATGAAGATCTCCAAAGCTCCAAAGTCTCCAAGAAATCCTACAACATAAGATTAGTATTCAAAGTTGGGATTCTAGAATGAGAAAAGAGCTCTCCTTTTATAAGAAATGAAAAGGAATGGACCATGGAGATTAAGAGGCAAAATATTTAATCAAGGGTGGAGCTTGAAAGAGGATAAATCCATGTGCAAAATATCTTCCAATGAGAAAATAAGAGTTGACTTTTGTGTCCATATGAGAGAAAAAGGCCTTTTCTTCTTTTTATAAAATAGGAATAATGCTTTATTTGTGCAACTTAGGATAAGAGGAAAAGTGGGGGCTTTTTATTTAATAAAAGGGGAGGGAATTCCTTTTAAATAAATAAAGACTTAGGATAAAATGGTTATCCCACGAAATATAATTGAATAAATGATAGAATTAGGATTTGATCAAGGAAATTGATTTGATTTGAAAATGTTGATTTAAAAATATTGATTCAGAAAATTGATAAATTGCAAGAATGGGGCCCAAAGTCTAGGTGACCATTTTAGGGTGCATACATTTGCCCCTCTTTGACTAATGTGAGATCAATTTGGGATCTCATGTGGTCAAAGAATGAAATTGAAGTGTGAGATCAATTTGGGATCACAAAACAACCCAGACATGTGTTCAACGGATGGGAACACATCAGGACAAAGATAAGCTATTTGAAAAAAAGACAAGGACAACACCCCTATAAATAGGTGATCATCAAGTCTCAAATAAGAGATAAGAATCTCAAGGTTTGATTGATAAGTTGAATCACGGATTGAAGTTGAATTTTGATAGGTACTACCCCCTCATGATCAAAATTGAAATGAGATGGAGGAGAAATAGTAAATTGATAAATTTTATCAAATCGAACTAATATTAAGGTTCTTGATGTAAGATGAAAGATATAAGAATCACAGAACCAAGGTAGATCATCATGAAAGGTTATGCCCCAAGGTTGAATTAGAAGAAAAGAAGTGGGGTGAAAGTGAATGGAACATAGAAGTTTGGAAGAGGTGGAAAGAAGTGAAGAGAAGAAAGAGAATTTGCCTCAAGAAAGAGGATGCCTCAAAATCAATCAACTATTTTAGATAGAGAATTTTGATTGAGATCATGAAAAAAGATAAGAAAATGAAGATCAAAATGTGATCATAGTTGATTAAAAGTCCAAAAGAAAGATGAAGGAAAAGCTCTCTCCATATGCAAGATGCAAGATGAAACTAACATGAACTTAAGAATGCAAGCTACTATGAAAAGTGGTTTACTTGCAAGGTCACAAAGCCATTAGACTCTAATAATCATCATCGAGATTTATTGGTAGCATCACAAGATCATACAATATGCACTAGTATAACTATGTGAATTTGAGTATGATCTATATTAGATAGGTATGTGGGAATCCCACCTAGGCATCAAAGACATATAGGTCAAGATGACTAGTGCAGTGAGGTTCCCTAAGTTTAGTATAGCAAGATTATGCTCGCATCAAAACACAAGAAAGTCAAGATGACTATAAGCATGCACTTGCAAAAATAGTCAAGGATAATACCTTGTAGACCCCAATGTCAAGTGGAACAAGCATAAATGCTAATGACAGTTAGGACCAACAAAATATACCCACAAGAAGAAAAAGCAATAAAACATGTCTTCATGCCCCCAGTCTTCTAGCTCGGCATCATCAAAAACTATTAGGGAGAGAACACTCATCAAAGAAATCATCATAGACAACACACAAAGAAATAAAGTCAAACAAGTCTTAGTGAGTCGAGTGTTTAAGTGCATGTGTGTAGGTCATAGAGTCAAACTTTGAGTATCACATCTGCTAGTGAGAAATATCATATCATGGTAGACTGCGGGTAAGATATCTGATAAGTGTTGAGAAACACTTGACACTAGGGTAGTGTTGAAAAACACAGTTGGAGTGGTGTTGAAAAACACCATTTACAAGATGTCCTAAAGACCAATGCATCCTAGAGACCAAAGCTAACATAGTTATGCCCCCTAGACAAAGACAAAGACCAATTCCAAACCAAGGCAACAAGGTCAAGGCATGATGGAGAAAGGCTAAGTGTCAAGGATGCATGCTAAGAAAAAAGGGTGCAAGGGCCTCAAGTAGCACCTATTTTCAGGTTTTCATCACTTGGAGATTTTTTTATTTTTTCAATTTTTTTGTATTTTTGCTACCAAGGTGCCTATTTCTAGGCTTTCACCAAGGCACTTTTTCTATTTTTTTGAATTTTTTGCATTTTTTGATTTTTTTGTATTTTTTCAGGACTTTATATGCTTTTTAGGATTTTTTCAACATCATATATGAATTTTTTTTGAATTTTTTTAGGATCAATAAGTATGTATAAAAGATGCCCCCAGACAAAACATGCATCATGGATATAAATTCTTGAGATGCAAAACATTAATAGGATCAGGGAGTTTCTCTCCCTCTTGAGTGAACAATAGATAAGCACCTATCCCAAAAGCAATAGCAATAATGTATGGGCCAAGCCAATTAGGTTTGAATTTTCCCTTTTGCTCTCTATGTTGTTGGTTCTTAGGGTTTTCTCGTAAGACAAGATCTCCCACTTGAAATTCTCTAGGGTGAACCTTCTTGTTAAATGCTTTGGACATATGCTTTTGGTAAACCCTCATGTGATCAAAGGATGCTTTACACTTTTCATCTAGAAGTTCCAGTTCTTGGAGTCTCATGGTGCCGTAATCTTCATCTATCACTAGACCTTTAAGGGAAACTCTAAGTGAAGGAATTTCCACCTCTAAAGGTAACACTGCTTCAGCACCATAAGTGAGGGAAAAAGGAGTAGCCCCTGTTGGAGTGTGAATACTCATTCTATAGGCCCACAAGGCCAGATTTATTTGTAGATGCCAATCTCTACCATTCTTGTGAGCTGTTCTATGCAGAATTTTGAGAATGGTTTTATTCGAAGCCTCTGCTTGTCCATTTCCTTTTGGGAAGTAAATGGAGGACCAATGTTGCTTTATCTTGAACTTCTTGCAAAGGTGTTTAAGGTCCTTATTTTTGAACTGACCTCCATTGTCAGTAATTATTTCAAAAGGTACTCCATACCGACAGATGATATGGTTCAAAATAAAGAGAGAAACTATCTTGCCCAAGGCAATAGAAAGTGGGACATATTCTACCCATTTGGTAAAGTAATCAGTAGTAGTGATGATGAATTTATGTCCACCTCATGAGTTGGGATGAATCTACCCAACAAGGTCAAAGGCCCAGTGCTAAAATGGCCAATGAGAAATAGACAGAATAAGCTCCCTACCTAGAGCATGTATCAGGTTACCATGTTTCTAACACTTTTCACATGATTTAGCAAAAGTTGTTGCATCTGTCTGCATGGTAGGCCAATAGTACCCATCCCTAAGAAACCTTCGGGCCATGGAAAGACCATTGGAATGTCCTCCACAAATTCCATCATGAATGTCAACTAATGCTTGGTCAAACTCATCCTTTTCCAAGCACCTAAGAAGTGTCCCATCTAAACCCTTCCTATACAGATTACCAGAGATAAGGGTGTGATGAGAGGCATTTTAGGTTAAGTTTCTTTTCTCAGAATGGTTGAAGGTTTCAAGAATAATGCCATCATAGAGGTATGAGTCAATGGCACCATAGCGGGATGACTCATGGCCAACAAGGGTACAAACAACTTGGCTTTCTTGGGAGTCATAGATAGAGTAGCGTAGCTCTTCCACCAGGAATTTAAATCCGGACTCATGTTGTTCTAGCTAAAGAAGTGAAGCCAATGTAGCCATAGCATTAGCTACTTTATTCTTTGCTCTAGGGATTTGTTGAAATGTAACAAAGGTGAAAAATCATCTCAATGAATCAACCATTTTCTTGTAGGGTACCAGTTTTTCATCCTTTGTTTGATATTCTTCATTAACTTGGTTGACTATTAATTGTGAATCCCCATAAATATGCATCTCTGTGATTCTCCATTCTATAGCCATTTTTAGTCCATTTGTCAAGGCCTCATATTCAGAAATGTTATTTGTACATGGGAAAAATAGTTTGTAGGATTTAGGAATTGTGTACCCATGAGGAGAAACAAATAACAGTCCAGCTCCTGAACCATTTTGCATGAAAAAGCCATCAAAGAACATCTTCCATGTTCTTGCAGTCATGTACAATATGTGCTCATCTGGAAATTCAACTTGAATTGGTGCTTTATCTCGAATTGGAAAATCAACCAATTGGTCTGCAATGGCTTGTCCTTTTATAGCCTTATGCTCAACATACTCTATGTCAAATTCTGATAAGATCATCATCCACTTAGCAAGTCTACCTATGAGAGCAGCCTTACCAAGAAAATATTTGAGAGGATCAATCTTTGCAATGAGGTGTATTGTATGCACAAGCATGTAACGTCACAACTTTTGAGAAGCAAACACCACTGCAAGGCAAGATTTTTTAATACTAGTATAATTAACCTCATATGACACAAGAGTACGACTGATGTAATATATAGCTCTTTCTTTTCTAGTATCATCTAGTTGAGCCAATAATGCCCCCAGGGAAGATTCTACTGCTGAAACATACAAGATGAGTGGTTTTCTTAGGATAGGAGGCATTAAGATTGGAGGATTAGCCAAGTATTGCTTGATTTGGTCCATGCTTTGCTGACAATCCTCATTCCAGACATATTTAACCCCTTTGTGAAAAATTTTATTGAAGGTTTGAGCTCTATCTTCTAGTTGTGAAATGAACCTCCTTATAGATTGAAGGCATCCTTGAAGACTCCTCATTTGGCTAATATTTTTGGGAGGCGGTATATCCAATATTGCTTGAACTTTCTCTCGGTCCACCTCTATTCCCTTAGCTGAAATGATAAATCCTAGAAGCTTTCTAGAGGTGACTCCAAATGCACACTTTTTGGGATTTAATCTTAATTGAAACTATTCCATGCGATCTAGAATGACTTCCAAATCACCTAGGTGTGTATCCCTTTTTTTAGATTTTGCCAAGGTGTCATCCACATAATCTTCCATATTTTTATGCATCATGTCATGAAAGATAGTTGGCATAGCTCTTTGATAAGTAGCTCCTACATTTTTTAATCCAAATGCAATGACGTTCCAGCAATAGGTTCCCCATGTGCAAGTGAATGCGGTCTTTTCCTAGTCTTTAAAAGCTATCTTGATTTGATTATACCTAGAAAACCTATCCATCAAGGAGTAGATCTCATAACCTACGATCATGTCCACTATCATGTCTATGTTTGGAAGTGAAAAATCATCCTTTGGGAAAGCTTTATTAAGATCTCTAAAATCTATATAGATGCAAATGAACTTGTCATGTTTTGAAACTAGTACAATATTGGATATCCATTTGTCATAATCAATGGCTCTTACAAATCCTGCACTGAGGAGTTTTTCTAGTTCTTCTTTGATGAGAAGGAGCTATGTGGGTATGCATTTTCCTCAATTTCTATTTTACTAGTTTTATACCTGGAGCTATGTACGAGTGATGCATAATGAGATTAGTGTCCAACCCTAGCATGTCTGAGTAAGTCCAAGCAAAATTAATCTTCTTGCTCTGTAGGAAATTGGTATATGCCTCTTTTTCTTGTGTTGATAGAGACTGAGCCAAATGCACTATTTGTGGAGCCTCCTTTGTATCCAAATTAACTGGTTGTGTAGGCTCAACAAGCATTAAAGATCTATCCTGAAAGTAACTTGGGAGATGATCAAGTACCTCATCGTTAGGTACCTCAGAGAGGTTTTCACCCTTGGATACATCCTTTATTTTTACTTTTTTAGGTTCTGACACCGCCACATAGTGGTTTTCACCATCAGAACTCTTATTATTTTTTTATTTTCTTTTCATTTTGTGACTAAGGTACTTGATATCTAGTTTTTTCATGCTTGTAGTTGGTTTTTTGGTGGAAGAGACTATGGGCTTAAGGGCATTTAGGTAACATGCTATCTCATAGTCATTTTGGAAAGTTAAAAGCTGAGGCTCTTGATAGCATTGAGACCAATCAATCAGGTGAGGATTGGCAAGGGGTAGGTCAATGATGGGTTCAATATTATGGATATGAATGGTATCATCTTTGGTGATTTCAAAGTTAGGGTTTGTCAAGTATCCCTCTAAGGTACCAAAATTAGGACTTATCCTACCAAGAGAAGCATCATCCACTAAAGTGACTTGCAGATTCAAATCCATTAATCCTACACTAGATTCATCAACTACCTCAGGTTGGGAACCATATGTATGGACAACATCAATGTCCATGTAAACTGTAGAACAATTAGAGAGAGAATCGCACTCATACTCATGTGAGTCCACATCTGAATCTCAGCTGGGATGTTTACACCAAGCATATTTCTGACATCTAGATGTGGAAGCTCCAATGTCACCAAGGGTAACACCTTCTTGAATGTCATTTGTGTATTGATGTTCTTGAATGGGATCCTCAACATGATCTTCAATAGCGTATTCTTCTTGTTCTAGGCTTGAAACTATTGTATTGACAACTGGAGTATCTAAATCTCCCCAAAGGAGACTAGTGGTAGGGACCCAATCTTCACACCTGTCCTACTAATTTGTCAAATTGGGTATGTAGTTTGATTCATCATCATTATCCATCATAGAAAGGATAGGAGCAATTTTATTGTCATGACTTTCAAAGCCTAGGCCAACCATTTTTTTAGATCTGCGTCCAAAAAGAGCATGATCGAGTGGTTCGGCTCTAGCATCTAATCTATGACTAAGAGGACCATGACTTGGATAGCCCTACTTTTGACAAGAGTATACCCTCTTCTGTATGTCTTAGGAGAGGGAGAGAAGTTCTCATTATGCATGTATTTGTCTTCTCTATAGATCCAGTCCTTGACAACCACCTCTTCTTTTTCATCCTGGATGGGCATTGAGGACTCTACAAATGTACCAAATAGAGTCATGGTTGAAGATGAAGGACACATCTCTTGTGAAGGTTTTCCATAGGACCTAGGTGAGACTGGCAGTTTTGTAAAGGAGTCAATTTGATACCCCCCATACCAAAGTCTATGGACTTGAACTTATTCTTGTATTATGCTAGGGTTGCATCAAAATCCTCTGCTTCCCTGTTGAGAGGAACATGAGTCCATACTGAAATTGCATTTACAGATAATGTTCTATCCCTAGGTATATAGACTTCGACTCCATTATAGGGGAAATTAACACATTGGTGTTAGGTGGATGGAACCACTTGCATGTCATGGATCCACGGTCTACCAAGTAGGATATTATATGTTAGAGGACCAGCATCAACAATTTGGAACAAGATGTCCTTTTCAACAGGGCCAATCCTGACAGGAAGGATGGCCAACCCTTTAGAACTTCTCTCTGCCTCATCATAGGCTTTAATGGTAATTTTCTTCTAGGTATCAATAACTTTCTCAGAATAACCCAGTATCTTCAATAGACTCAAGGAACAAATGTTAAGCCTAGCACCCCCATCGATCAACACACGCCTGACATGGGTCTTGTGAATCATGACTTTTATATGAAGGGAAAGATTATGTGGATGGCTCAAAGCTTTGTCATCTTCTTTTGAGAATGTTAGGTAATGAGGGCTAGCAAGGTGGCTAACCATGTTCTGGAATTGGTCAACATCTATGTTGTTAGGAACATTGGCTGCACGCAAAGAATCCTCAAGGATACTATATAAGGTTAAAATGGATTCAACCTTATTTAAAATGTTTTAGGGGGGAAAAGGGATTTATTCTCAAACCCAAATTCCCACCAAGGAGATCCAATTCGATCAACCTAAGAAGCTAATGCAGAATCAGATCAATTTGGTGGAAAATATGGAAGAAAGAACAAATCTAATGTTTTCCTCTGGGTAGAATGTATTCTGTTTGATATTGAAATAATTGAAGTGCATGTACTAACTTTGAATTAGGGCAGATCTGGAAAGTGCTGAATTCTGGCATCTGTATGAACTTTTTGAAGATTCCATCACTTGTTCTAGATTGGAAATGTCGAGGCGAAAAAAACCAATAAATCTTTTCTCCAGACTCACATAGGTTGACTTTGACCTTTTAAAAGGTCAAAGACCACTTTTTTATTCTGATTTTGTTCACAGATCCTAAAAGATTGCTGAAAAGGGTATCCAAATTCACTCTCAGATCTGAGATTCCACACTTGTACCTAAAAGAAAAATGGTATTTTGTTTCTTTGGGGGGATTTTCCTTGGTCAAACCCTGGTTTGGAATCAACCTTAATATTGAAATTGAAATAGGAGAATGCTAGCAAGTAGTAGAAATGAATCTAACAATGAAGCTATGCAATTCAATAGATGTGCTAATGTATTTGGAATGTAATCAAGTATGTAGATATGAAATCTTGAACATAACATCATCAAACCTCCATGATTGTATGCTTGAAGTCCACCTTAAGGGAAGAATGAAATGGATCTTGAAGATGAACAAAGGATCTTGAAGGAAGATCACACCACCATGGTGGCTAGATCTAGGGTTTGAATGATAGATCTTGAATGCTTGAACCAAATCCCTTCAATAGCTTGAATTCTTGAATCCTTGATATTCAATGGAGAACTTGGATGAAGAAGAAGACTTGGATGTTTGAATGAATGCTTGCTTGAACACCTTGAGAGCTTGAGAGAACTTGAGCATGAACACTTGATTGAAAGATGGATAAAATGAGAGAGGAAGGCCTCCTTTAATAGTGATCTAGGATACATTCCTCTAGAAGGGCCACCTTGGAGAATTAAATCCCAATTAGGTCCTACCCCTTAGAAAATATACCTTGATTAAATACAATTAAAGGATTTACCATTTTGGAGCCCAAAACAGCCGACCTAGAGGTGGAGAAATAATTTTCCTGAAAGCCAAACTGTCAATAGATGAAAATTTGAAATCTTGGCAAGAAGAGGTCAAGGTCAAGGTTGACCCTGACCTAGTCAGGGTTGAGGTTGACCCTAACCTAGTCAAGGTCGAGGTTGACATTGATCTCAGACCCTAATTTGCCCAGATTCTGCAACAGAGGTTCCAAGGTTACTAGAAACCTAAAAATTGCTATCTAAACAGGACCTAGTACTAGGAATAGACAAAAAATCCTCAGAATGATATGATGAAGGACTAGGAGGTCCTATGTTTGAACCCTACCTAGAAAATGGAGCCATGAAATAGGAAAAATCAAGAAATGTCCCTAAGACCTTAACCCTAATTTCACTTAGAATGAAGAAATCAAGTGCAGAGAAGAAGTGGAAAGTGGGGAGAAAGCCAAATACATGCAAAGGTCCAATCAAGGCACCAATCATGACCCTAAACCACTAACTTAGAGGGCTAGATGCTCTTAACATGGAAGTGCTTCCATTTTAAGATGATACAAATACGCTTATGTCTTGGAGATAATTCCAAGAGTTCAAAAATTGAGATTTGAGTTGGTGTTCTTTGTAACTGGTCAACAAGATTATAGCTCATTTTAGGGTTGACTATTGATTTGGTGGTCACATTCTTAGATGCCACTTGCTTGGATTTGCTGGACTGGTTGGAACTAGGACCTCTAATAACCACAAGACCTTGACTTTGGCTTCTAGTGATAGCGTCGAGAGTTTGGGATGACCTTTGAGACTGAGGACCCCTAAGTACCACCATAGGTTCTTCATCAAATATAGGAGGAGAGCCCACATCATAACCATAAGGATCTTTGTCTCTCATCATGTTGAAAGTTTCCTCAACAACCTCAAGCATATTGACCACATTTTTGGCACGTGTGTAGGTATAGTTGATTTCGGCCTTGCCATTATTGAGTTTAGAGGTTTCCCCATTTTCATATTTGGGTAAAGGCTCCTTGAATGCCTTATGGTCTGCATTGGTGTTCAACCCATCAATCTAAAGTTTTACACTCTCAATAAGATCTTGAATAAGGTGCTTAAGTTTCCAGCAATGTTCAATGTCATGTCCAATGCCATTGTGGAATTTGCAGAAAGCTTTTTCATTCCACCAATGTGGCTTAATGTCAGGTATGCAGAAATTTGTTGGATCTTGTGGTTGTGCAAGGTTATTAGCAATAAGCATCTTGAAAACATCCTCATAGAAGTCACCCAGTTTAGAAAATTGTCACCTCTCCTTTTTAGGCTTATCCTAATACTTCGGTTTATGCTCTTCTTGGTTGGAGGATGTGTTGAGCTTCATAGCTTGGACTGCACTAGACAAATGAAGGACTCCTTGATCCTTGGGTTGGGAAGAGTCTACAACTCTATCATTTACTACTTTCTTATTCTTGTTCCAGTGAAAGTGCTTTCCTTTGTCCTTATTAGCATTGTTAGTATTCTAACCATTGTTGTTATTGCTATGTTTGGTCAAAATGCCTTTCTCTTTCAAGACATATTCAATTTGACATGTGGTTTTGACAGTGTCGAAGGAATCAAAGACCATCTTCCGAACCTCATACCACATTTCAGGCACTAAATTGCTAACAATGATATCAATCCTTTAATGCTCAGGAATAGTCCTAGAATAGTGAGAGCACAATCATCTCCACCTTTGTAAGAAGGTAACAAAGGATTCCCCTTGGTTTTGCTTCAAATTGCACAAGTCTAACATAGTGACTGATCTTGACAAGTTGTATGCAAAATGTTGAACAAATCTATGGATAGGTTCTTTGAAAGTTTTGATGGGAGGGGTTATGTCAGTAAAGCACTCCATGGCTTGGCCCTTGAGACTCCTTAGAAATAATCTCATAAGATAGGAGTCATCTTGGTGAAACTCAAAAATCATGATGTAGAACTGATGCACATGATCATGGGGGTTTCCATTGCCATCATACTTGTCATACTAGGGGATTTCAACTTTTCTAGGAAAATCCTTCATACTCATACTCTTGTCGAAAGGATTAGGACAAATAGAGTCAAGTGAAAAGGAAATTTTAGGTGCCAACACCTTTTCCATCATATGACTGAGTTGTTTGATCTCCTCTTCTTGAGAGGGTCCTTGTTTCTTGATTCTTCTATACACATCAAAGTTTTAAGGGACTCTGGCACCCTTGTTAATCAATCTCTCTAGGAACCTATCCTTGTTTTGATCAAGATACTTCTCCACATATTGTTGGAATAGTGGCTCTTGTTTCATTCTCATAAAATCTTGATCATTAAAACTTGCACTACTTCCTCCATGTTGAGAGCCATGATGAGCTCATTGGGAGGGTTGTCTCAAGTTCCTAGGAGGTGTTTGTCTCCTATGTTGTGAAATCCTCCTTCCTCTAGGACTAGGAAATCTTGAAGGGGTCATTGACTACCTTCTGCTTCTTGGGGTTCTTGAGGGTGTAGATGGCGGAGAGTTGTTTCCACTGTTGGTACCCCTATTATTGAATTGGTCATTGAGTTGTTGGGCTAAAAGACTATCTTGTTCTTCTTGGAATGATTTTCTTTTCAACTCTAACAAGGCTTGTTGCTCCGCCTCTAGGTGTCTAAACCTTTCTTCTTTAGTGGCTTGTTCATCCAAAAAGTCTTTCTTTTTGCGCTCAATCCTTTTAAGCCTCTCATTTGCATACCTTGAGGTTGTTTTGAGTGGAGAGTTGGGCCTTGAATGTTTGAACAAGTCATTAGTAAATGCTGCATTCACATGAGCATCACCAGATTCAATGTTTTGGTCTTCATGTTGTGACCGTGCATCTTGGTGAGCTCGTCCATAATGTCTTTCAACTCTTTGATGGGTGTCTAAATATCTTGAGTTTATAGGGGCTGATTCGGGTTGATTTTCATCACCAAATAGCATGTTATCCCTATGTCTTCAGATAATGTCATCAATATTTTGATCCATCGCTTCTCTCTCCTTTCTAGTCATGGTGTAACTCATGTCCATATCTGATTGAGAAGGTGCTAAAGAGGTACTCAACTGACTAGGATTTCTCTTTGGGTCAAACCAAGCTTCAGACTCACTCCTAGGTGATTGATCAAAGATGGGTTCCTTTCCCTTTCGCTTTTGACAAGTTTGGACTAAGGGTAACTGATCAAAGACAACTTGAGGTCATTTTCCTTAACTAACTTGGTACCTTGTTGTAATCGACATGAAAGAAAAAGACCCTTGGTGATAATATGACCTTACAAAATGTCAATACCAAACTAGGATAATAAAAGTGTTCAATTGTCCAAAAAAGAGATGGTGAGATAGAAAGCTGCAAAAGGTGTAAACCAACACTGCCACAAAGGTGTATAATAAAAGGATAAGTATCCTAACACATATCGACTAGGAGGATGGATTTAACCAAATATATAATTGAAATTGAAATTGATTTTTTTATGGAAGTGAATTTGGACAAAAGAGTATTGAAACTCTCCAAGTGTGCTACTGAAGAATCTAAAGGTGTAATTTTTCAATAAGGATGACTTCTAACTTATCAATTCCAAGAAAGATTACTTTGTAAAATCAAAGAATACTAATTCAAGGGGTCTAAACATAGGAACCCAAGGTACAAATAGGTTTCCAACGGTAGAGTAAGCTACCTACTAAAACCTAGTCAACTAAGGAAAGACTAAAAATGGCATAAATTAGATAGACAACAAAAAAGACTCTGCATGAAAGTTTCTAGGAAAATAGTACGATACAATCTGACCAAACAATATTTTGCAGGAAGCAGTGCAATAATTTCTAGGTAGCCCGTGTGATACTTTCCATGCAAGCAGTGCGATAGTTTTGTAGCAATGGATTATCACATGATAAATCTCAGTATAGTGTGTGATGAAGTTTCAGGATCATACGACTCTTGACCAATGAATGTTAAAAATCTTAGTTTTAAGGGCAATTTGGTCAAAGTTTCAGTCTGAAGGTTGGATTTTTTGATTTCAAGCACAATACTAGTAGTAATCAGACAATTTTGCAAATAATAGGTGATCAAACATGTCATAAAATGCTTACACAAGGGCAAAAACAACCTTGTCAAGACAAGAAATTATGATATCAAAGCAATAAAATCCTATGAATGCTAACGTGATATTTGATGTTTGAGAACGTTCACACGAGTAGATCACAGTGAGAATAGTTCAAGCACTTACTAGCCTAAAACTTCAATGGCTCAATACTTAACAACTTGGCCCACACTTGATGCTCCATCACCTCACACAAAGTGGTTGCCCATGATAGATATTGGCTTTATCATGGAAGTGCCAATGACACAACCAAAGGAACACAGATTGTGAGTAATCTTGGGGTGATCCAGGTTAGTCCACTAGGATCAATCCTTGCACCAAGAAGCTAAGTGGAAAAATAGGGTGGCTTCTATCTATGGTTCTTAGTAAGGGCTTCCATTCATAATACCCCTCTTACTCCCCAAAGGGACTCCTTACATTGTGGCAAGTAACAGACCTCGCAACCACAAGAGTACCTTAAGCATTCTTGCTCAACATTTTCCTCATGGTCACAATCCCACAATGATAAAGGGTGCTCCCTTTAATAACACAAACACATAACAGAAATAGAGAAACAAGAACAATATGCAAGAATAGAAAATGGGCTTCTTATTATCTCCACAAATGTGGAATTACAAACTTTCAAAATTACAATATGCAAAGCCACATGGGCATTCCCTTACAATATTCTATAGGACAAAGTCTTGAATCAATACCCAAATCTACTACCTAGAACTTCCCTAGACAACACTACATGCCTTCTTAATATAGGCATTTCCCAGCACCCAAGAAGGTTCCAAAAATTTAGCCCTTAGGGCCAACCAAACTTAGAATTATTTTATTTTTCAATTTATTACATCAAAGCTGGCTCAAAATAACTTTTGAAACCCAAACAAAAATTTTGAAAGAAAATTATTTTCTGCCATTTTAGGTGGCCTGACTTTCGGAGACCATAAGTCATCACCAGTTGACTCGATTGAGTATTATAACCCCATTTTAGAAAGGCCACAAAGTGCTCTACAGGCTTGACTAGCACAAGCGCCTATCACCCAAATTCTTGACCTCATTTGGGGCCTCTAAAGCCTTCAAAATTAGATTCAAATTTTCTATACCCTGGTGTCAATACCAAAAATTTTCAATATCTTCAAAACTAGACCTGATCTAGCCATGAAACTTTACTGACAGGCTGATATGACTGAGATGAACCTCCACATGTAAAATCAGAACATTCTAAGATCATATGACCAACTTACTTAAAATATAAATTTTCCATAAATAGCAGCTATGCCCAAGATAGCCCTTATTGAATACAAAAACAAAAATATTTTTAGGTGATGCAAGATTGCTCTTACACCCAAGATGCTCTTGCATCAGACACCCAGGGTAATTTGAGAATTGACCTCATCACATCTCAGGTGTGTAGAGGAAAAGCAAGGCAATTAACCTCCTCCTTTGTCAGCCATGATGAATGTTCAATAGGTCATCCTTTCCACTTGACTAGATATTCTTCATATGTCATGTTTCTTGTGCTTCTGCCAACAAGACTATCTAGTATATCCTCAATCTCTTTGGAATCTAAACTAGTTGTTGGAATACTCCACTGTGCTATTGTGATCTCATCTTTAACACCTCCCTCATGATACTCTATTAGATCTGAAATGTTAAACACTGGTGAAATATTCAGCTTAGTAGGCAATTGTACTTCATATGCATTTCTTGAATCATGCTTGTTTAGTATTTTACATGGCCCAAATTTCTTTATTTTCAATTTGTTATATGTACCAACTAGAAATCGCTCCTTCCACAAATGAACCATGACTTCATCTCCCACCTAAAATTCCTTATACCTCCTTTTCTCATCTACTTTAGCCTTATACTATGCATTCATCTTGGTAATGTACTTCCTCACCTCCTCATGGATGCTCTTCAAATGTTCTACAAAATCCATAGTTTTAGCACTACTTATTTCTCCTTGATCTATCCTTCTCAACTCAGATGTATTTCTGGGACTATTTCCATATATAATCTGGAATGGTGATTTACCGGTACTCCTATTGATAGAATTATTGTATGCAAATTCTACCCATGGTAAAATCAAATCCCATCCTGTCGGCTTATCTCCAACCAAACATATCAAAAAATTTCCCAAACTCCTATACACCACCTCCATTTGTCCATCAATCTATAGATGATGTGATGAACTAAATTTCAAATCTATCTTCAGATTCTTCCACAATGTTTGCCAAAAATAGCCTACAAACTTGGTGTCTCAATCTAAAACTATGGTCTTTGGCAAACCATGTAGTCTCACTACTTCACTAAAAAACAATTCTACTATATGAACAACATCATTATTCTTCTTACAGGGAATGAAATGTGTCATCTTTGAAAATTTGTCAAACCACTACAAAAATTGAATCATGTCCCCACTGAGTCCTCAGTAATCCAAGAACAAAGTCCATACTAAGATCCTCCCAAGGCTTCTCTGGTACAGGAAATGACTGTTATAACCCTTTATTCTGGTTCACTCCTTTTGCCATCTGACATACTCTGCAACTCTGTACAAACTTCTTGATATCTTTCTACAACTGTGGCCAATAATAATTCTCACTAACCAAAGCAAGGGTTTTATCAGGACCAAAATTTCCAGCCAATCCTCCGCCATGCTTCTCCTTGATGAGATTCTCTCTCATAGAGCTTCATGAAATGCATAATTGACTCCCTCTAAATAGCATATCATCTTGAATGATGAAATCCAGCCACTTCATTCTGTCTAGAGTAACAGGTTCTTTACAAGCTTTCCAAGCTTCACCATAATTAGGATCCTCTAGATACAAATTCTTGAGTTCCTTGAACCCAACCACTTCAATCTGTATTTCTATCAACAATAGTTGCCTTCTACTAAGAGCATCTGCAACCTTGTTAGAATTTCCACTCCTGTGTTTCAAAACAAATGTATAACTCTACAAAAACTCAACCCATTTCAAATGCCTTTGATTCAACTTTCCTTGACTATTCAAATATTGCAAAGCTTGATGATTAGTATACAAAAAAAACTCTTTAGGAAGCAGATAGTGTCTCCACTTCTTCAATGCTTGAACTATAGCATAAAATTCCTGATCATAAACAAAATATTTTCTCTTGGCATCATTTAACTTCTCACTGAAATAAGCAATAGGTTTACCCTCTTGGCTCATAACAGCTCCTATTGTAGTACCACTAGCATCACAGTCTACTTGAAACACCTTATTAAAATCAAGAAGTGCTAAAACAGGTTGTTTTGTAAATTTTTGTCTCAATAGTTTAAAACTCTTATCCACCCCATTATTCCACTTGAACTCTTTTCTATCCCCTCTCATTGTTTTAGTCAAGGGTCTACAAATACTGCTAAAATTTATGATAAACTTTCAGTAAAAACTAGCCAAACCATGAAAAGATGTTACCTTAGTAGCACTCCTTGGAGTAGGCCACTCAAGGATAGCCTGTACTTTCTCTAGATCTATTTTCAGATCTTCTACTGAAACTACAAATCCCAAATACACTAATTCATTCTTCACAAAACTGCACTTCTTCAAATTAATCAACAATTTCGCATATCTTAACTTCTCAAACACTATACAAATATGCATCATATGCTCTTCCAATATCTTACTAAAGATCAAAATATCATCTAGGTAAACAATGACAAACTTACCTAGAAATTCTTTTAGAACCTTGTTCATGAGCCGCATGAAAGTGCTCAATGCATTGGTTAGCCCAAAAGGCATGACTAACCACTCATACAGTCCTTCCTTTGTCTTGAAGGTAGTCTTCCATTCATCTCCTTCTCTAATCCGAATCTAGTGATATCCACTCTTCAGATCTATCTTTGAGAAATAAACAACTCCACTCAAACAATCCATAATATCATCCATTCATGGCAATGGAAACCTAGACTTGATTATGATCTTGTTTATTGCTTTGGAATCTGTACACATCCTCCATTCTCCATTTTTCTTTGGTGCTAATATTGCTGGTACAACACATGGACTCAGGCTCTCCCAAATCAATCCCTTTTATAACAACTCATGTACTTATCTGCTCAACTCTTCACTTTCTGCTGGTGTCATTCTATGTTCTTTTTTGTTTGGCAAACTAGCTCCTAGAATCAAATCCATCTGATGACTGATCTTCCTTACTAGTGGTAATCCATCAAGTACATTATCAAATACAATATCCTAAAACTCATTCAACAAATCTACAACCTCTACAGGTACATCCTCTATTTCCTTTTTACCAACTTTTGGAATTAAAGAAAAACACACATGATCATGTCTCATACCATCTAGGAATTTTCTTCCATCAACAAAAGTTATTTTAGCATTACCACATACCATTTTTTTAGTCTCTTTCAATGGATTTAGCTTATATCGTACTCCATCATTTGTCAGAGAATAGGTATTCGCATGACCATCATGCACAACACATCTATCAAATTGCCATGGCCTACCCAACAACATGTGACATGCATCCATAGGTATGATATCATATAATACCTCATCATGGTACCTGCCAATCTTGAACTTTACTATGCACTGTTCATTGACCATGACCTTGTGGTCATCTTGCACCCAGGCAATCTGATATGGATGTGGGTGTTTTTGTCTCTTGAGCTTCAACTTTGTCACCATCTCTTCTGACACCAAATTTTTAGTGCTTCCACTATCAATAATCACATCACAACATTTACCCTCACACTTGCATCTAGTGCGAAACAAGCTCCTCCTTTGTTCAAGTTCATTCTCACTGCTCAGAAGGACTCTTCTTTTAATCAGCATTTCTCCTCTTTTAGCATCTTCAAAATTTGATGATCTGGCATCTTCATCTACATGTGAAACTCTGGCTTGGCCTTCATTCCTCCTATATATCCTTCCTTGGCATTGAGGACATTCAAATGCCCTATGACCTTCTTCTCCATAGTGAAAGCATGTTCCACGGAAGCCCCCTCTTCCTGAGCCTTGTCCTCTTCCTCTTCCTCTCTGATCTCTATTGTTCTGATCTTGGAAATGATTGAAATTATTTCCTCTCTAATTTTGACTGCTACTAGCCTCATCTTTCTTTTTTAGATCTTCATTTCAGCCTGCAGATGACCATCCACCAGATCATCTACTGCGACCTCTTCCATTTTTGTCTGGTCTCAAAATTCTTATTCAATTTTTCCTCTACTTTCAGGGCAAATTGGTATGCCTCTTCAATACAATTCATTCAAACCAAATTCAGCTCTTCCTGAATGCTCGGCCTCAACCCATTAAGGTAACGGGCAACTTTCTCCTTATTTGCTTCTACATGGCCTATTCTGATGAGGATTCGATAGAACTCCTCTATATACTCCTGAGCAGATCTTCCTGCTTGCTTCAAACTTTGCATCTTCTTCAGTAGGTCAAGCTCATAATCAATGGGAATGAACTGTCACTTCAATTTATCCACCATCTGATCCCATCTTGTGATTTTATCTTTTCCTCTTCTATTTTTCTCTAATTGAATCTCTTGCCACTAGATCTTTGCATGACCTTTTAGTCTAGCCTTTGCGAATTTGACCCTATCAGGATCCTTAATATCTTCATACTCAAAATATTCTTCACATTCATTGATCTAGTCGATCAACTCCTCTGGGTTAAGATTTCCTGAAAATGCAAGAACCTCAATCTTAGGTCTTTTTCTGATCTTGGAAATGGCTCGAAAAAGTCTTTCTTCCTCCTGGTTCACAACTTTGACTTCTTCTTGATCTTCTTATTTGGCTTCATCCTCGCTTTCATCTGTGACATTAAGATTCATTCCTCTATGAATCTCTTCTTGCAATGCTCACACCTGTCTCTAGAGCGCTCTAACCTCAAGTGTTACAACACCAGCACTTCCACCGCATTCCCTTCACAGAGGCATTTTTGCGATGCACGCTGAAACCCTAACCACGGTCCTGGTGCAAACTGCCTCAAAGTCGGTGATTTGTTTACACACTTAGGAACTCCTGCTTTGATACCACTTGATGAAGGGTGCTCCCCTTAATATCACAAACACATAATAGAAATAGAGAAACAACAATAATATGCAAGAACAAAAAATGGGGTTCTTATTATCTCCACAAATGTGGAATTACAAATTTTTAGAATTACAATATGCAAAGCCACATGGGCATTCCCTTACAATATTCTGTAGGACAAAGCCTCGAATGAATACCCAAATCTACTACCTAGAACTGCCCTAGACAACACTACGGGCCTTCTTAATATAGGCATTTTCCACCACCCGAGAAGGTTTCAGAAATTTAGCCCTTAGGGCTGACCAAACTTAGAATTATTTTATTTTTTAATTTATTACATCAAAGTTGGCTCAAAATAACTTTTGAAACTAGAACAAAAATTTTGAAGGAAAATTATTTTCCACCATTTCAGGTGGCCCGACTTCCAGATACCATAAGTAATCACCAGTTGACCCGATTGACTATTATAACCCCATTTTGAAAAGACCACGAAGTGCTCTATAGGCTTAACTAGCATAAGCGCCTATCACCCAAATTTTTGACCTCATTCAAGGCCTCTAAAGCCTTCAAAATTGAGTTCAAAGTTTTTGTACCCTAGTGTCAATACCAAAAATCTTCAATATCTTCAAAACTAGACCTGATCTAGCCATGAAACTTTACTGGTAGGCTGATATGACTGAGATGAACCTCCACATGTAAAATCAGAACATTTTGAGATCGTATGACCAACTTACTTAAAATAGCAAGTTTTCATAAATAACAGCTCTACACAAGATAGCCCTTATTGAATACAAAAATAGAAATATTTTTGAGTGATGCAAGATTGCTCTTACACCCAGGATGCTCTTGCATCACACAAGTACTCACATCAAGTGAAGAAAAAGTACTACATCTACCAAGGTTTTGTGTCCTTGATAGCCTTGAGTTTATAGTGGGTCGGAATAGCTGGCAAAAAGGTTGTCCCCACTTGGGTCGTTCCTCTTGATTGCTCAAGAGCAGGCCCGCTAAAGGATTCTAAAACTAAACAAAGAGTGGATCAACCTTTGAGTTTTAAGATTTCTATTTCACCCCAAGGGTGAAGAGCATATTCTCCTAGCTCAAAAATTTCTCACAAACACACCAAGCAAAAGTTCAATTACCCTCTTGCTTTCAAAATCCAAAGATGGGTCAAGATTTCTGTTTCACCACAAGGGTGAAGAGCATACTCTCCTACCACCAAAAGATTCCTACAACAAGATATTAAGTTCCTATGAAAAGAAACAACTAGTATATGTTGCACTTAAAATGAAAGCAATTAAACAAGCACTTGATTGGTTTTTATACTTTGGGCGGCCCTGCAAGAAAGGATTAGTAGCCCTTGTGCAATTGGAGCTTTGACATGCATTCTTTTAAGCAAATATTTCAAGCAATGAGAGCATCTACAAGCACAACTTGTTAGCCCTACAAAGGTTAGCACATCAAAATCAAATAAAATCTACAAACCAAAATCTGTTCTACCACATCAAATCAGAAATCCGAAGAAAATAAATCAAATCTTGCAAAAAAATGACCATAATTACTCACTGCAAGGCCCAGGTGATATTTATGTTAGAGAAAGAATCGTACAATACTTCACTATATGCTAGTGTGATACTCTCTGTCTGAACGATACTTCACACTACCTGAATGCAACAAAGTACAAAACAACAGTGTGATAGAATCTGCAAGGGTGCGTGATACTTTAACTGGTAAAGTATCATACTGATATACAAGAAATTGTCGTACAACATTGGAAGATTGTCGCATGATAATTCTATCAAAAAAATAGAGAGCCAAAACAACAAGTGAAAATGATGATGAAAAATTGATGAAAATGCATAAAAAGGACAAAACAAGAGTGTTCTACCCCACGGTGGGCACAAAAAATGTACACATTAAATAGTGCACTTCTCTAAGTCATTACTTCCAAGGAAATCCATGAATGGTAAACCTTGAGAAAGTGACCTAGAGCTCCCTAGACATGGAGTCACAAGAATGTTGATGGTGCTCTCAACTAGAGCTATTGAAGCATGCAACCTTGCTAGTAAACCACACAATGGGAGATTCAAAGAGACAAGGGAAAGGATGCCAATATCCTCAAGAATCAACAATGGAAATGCAATCCAACTATGCTAAGAATGAAGATGCAAGCTAAGCTATGGAAATGAAAGTATTACAAGCCTTCCTAATTAAGCTATGTGAGCTAATCTAGAGCATAAAGGAAACTAAGCTAGATGCCATGAAAGCTTAAGCTAAGAATGCAAGAATGAAAGCTAAATGCATAAAGATCTCCAAAGCTCCAAAGTCTCTAAGAAATCCTACAGCATAAGATTAGTATTCAAAGTTGGGATTCTAAAATGAGAAAAGAGCTCTCCTTTTATAAAAAATGAAAAGGAATGGACCATGGAGATTAAGAGGCAAAAGATTTAATCAAGGGTGGAGCTTGAAAGAGGAGTAATCCATGTGCACAAATATCCTCCAATGAGAAAATAAGAGTTGACTTTTGTGTCCATATGAGACAAAAACGTCTTTCTTCTTTTTATAAAATAGGAATAATGCTTTATTTGTGAAACTTAGGATAAGAGGAAAAGTGGGGGCTTTTTATTTAATAAAAGGGGAGGGAATTCCTTTTAAATAAATAAAGACTTAGGATAAAATGGTTAGCCCATGGAATATAATCGAATGAATGATAGAATTAGGATTTGATCAAGGAAATTGATTTGATTTGAAAATGTTGATTAAAAAATATTGATTTAGAAAATTGATAAATTGCAAGAATGGGGCCCAAAGTCTAGGTGACCATTTTAGGGTGCATACAACATTCTTCAAGATGAACAACTTTTTCTGAGTAAGAAAATGGTTTACCAAGATCGAGGTGAATATTTATTGTGGATGTAATCATTTAATGAATGATGATTCCTATGTAATGATGATCTGGGTTAATCTTATGAACCATTGATCTTAGGTTTTCTAGGATATTGTATCTCTCTTTCCTATAAATATTGCTTTGAAATTTTTGAATGAAAGCACTCTCAAGTTTTTGAAAAGAATCAATGGAATAAGGTGGCAAGGAAAAATACCATTGCAATGACTTATATTTAAAGGTTTTAGTAAACAGTTTAGTCATGAATCTATGATCGAGAGAAAAGTCACTTCACAATACTTGAAAAGTCTTCACATGAGTCAAGAGATCACATTTACCAGTGTAAGTCTCAATGTGAGGTATTTCCATGTATTGAGGGATACCGACATGAATGATTTACCTAACAAGATTTTTCACTCTTTGCTATTGATATGGCATACATTTTTGTTTTAAGGATATCTTCTTGTTGTAGGTAGTATGTATCCTTGTTCTCTTTTCCTTATTATTCCACCTACATTTTCATCATAACGAGGCTTCATAAATGCACCCTCCCTTATATATTATGCATTTTTTGTTTATTGATCCCTAAGGAGACAATGCTTTTCTTATGATTGATATTTTTTTTTATCCCTAAGGAGAAAATTATCTCCTTAAGACTGATCCTATTTTTTCATCCCTTTGGATATTATTCTTTCCTTATGCATAATATTTTTCTATGGATCTACATAGAGATGATTCTTTCTATAAGACTAGTCCCCTAAGATGCCCATGAGTACACAATTTCAAAGTTTTCCTCTTGCACATAATTTTCAAAGTAGAATTGACTAGCATAATGAAGCTTTCTAAATGATCAATTATGCTTCCCTCTTTCTTTGGGATAAGTGAAACTAGAATAACACATCCTACTATCCTTTATAATTTTCTCATCTTATTCTTTTGTGGATCACATAGCATAATACAACTTGCTAGAATGTTGGACTCTCTCTCTCTCTCTCTCTCTCTCTCTCTCTCAGCTATGCTAGTGAGTTAGATCATCGATTTGTGTTTCATCTTTAGAGATGCTATTTCCCTTTCTATTTAGTCACTTATGACCTTGCAATATCTTTCCAAACATGACATTATTGGTTGGGAATATTTGACAGTGGTCTCTTATACTAGTTGATTTGGGTTTTTTTTTAGTACTAACCCATCTTTGTGTTCTTTTGTCATGTCTTTGTCTTTGTCATTTTTTTTCATGCCTTTGTACATGGATGTTCGAGTTGAGATCCATTTTTGGGGGCTTTGAATTCTCAAACTTAGTGATGTTTTACCTCTTTGCAATTCTTGCATGATCATCTCTCTCTCTCTTTCCTTCTTCCTTCTTTCTTCCTTTACTATGAACATGCATTTGTCTCATACACCAACTAAATTGTGAACTAAATATATCATCCTAAATTATAATCACCTAATTTGTGTACTAGTTAAGGATTATTTTGTGCCCTCCTTAGTTTATTTTTATATGGTAGGACCTCATATGGAACTTAATGGATACCTAAATTCAAATATGGGTTCTTTATTCCTTTAAATATTTCTTAAAATTGAGGTTGGATCTTACTTCTAAGTCTTCTCCTTTCTTTTTCCTCCAATCCCATAATTTATTTCATCACCTAGGCCCTATATCCATATTTGTGGCCTTTTTTACCCCCTGAATCTCAGATTGAGATGTATTTGAAAATCCCACACCTACCCTATTCAAATCTCACAATAATGGTATTTGGGTAATTGAAAAAACTCTGGATTATGACTACTCCTTAAGAATAATTGTACTTTGCTAAGGTGGCTCTAGAATTTTAGGTGTCTAGATGCACATAGAGATTCAACTATAGCTTTGATAGGTGCGTAATAAATAGTTGATAAACCTACAACAATATTTGGTCGATGATAAACTAGGACACATGGCACAATGTCATTGAGAGATGAGAAGGGAGTCATTCTTCTTATAACACCCATGAGAAGGCCACATGTACGACTCTATGAAGAACTAGGCTTACAAGAAAAATAATTGTTGTTAGATGGAAAAAGGACCACGTGGCACTTGAGAAAGGAATTTTGTCTTTTCTTTTCCATTTTTTCTTGTGGATGCATGTAAGGTTAACATGTGTACATCCCTTGAAAGGCATAGGCTTGCAAGAAAAATAACATTTTGAATGACATGAAGGACACATGGGGGGCCTTGCTCAAAGGGATGGTGATTCACTCCAAGATATACATTGAGGTGACAAGTGGAAGGATGCATGTTTCTACTCACATACTTATCATAAAGTATAGTTTGACAATAATGCTATACTCTCGACGTAATTAACCATCGATATTTCAAAAAAATGACCTTAAATTTTGATGCCAATGCTATATTGTCAATGTATTCATAGATCAATATTTTGACCATATGTGGTCTAAATTGAAGAAATATATGTCAGCTATTCACACCAACCATATGATTATTTTGACCAACATTGGTCAAGCTCGATGAAAGATATGTCAGACATTCTTCACGATTGAAGTGATTATTTTGACGTCAGATTAGTCAATAGGTCAACAACTATAAGCATCAAATATTAGAAAACAATTTAGGGTGTCGAATAAATTTGTTTGACTAATTTGATGCATTGTAAAAATGGTGTTAAAGAGAAAGTGTCTAATTTCATTGTTAGATTTAAGCATTCATGTGCTCATATTTCTTATCATGTGCTTGATATAGATGTGCAATGTATTTTCATTGCTAATTTATAAAAATATATTAGATATAAGATATTGTTTTCTGAATTATCTTCTTTTACTCAATTGTGTACAATGCTTCATAATTATCAGCTTCAAGTGAGTTAATTTAAGAGCACCACTCCAATGGCTCCATTTGATAAGAGTGATGCCACATCCCAAATTTTTCAAAAGTTTCAAAAACCTATGGGCTTCATTAAGATCAACAATTCGTCAAACAACATTGATGAGAAAGTGGCAAAAACATCCAAAGGTGTGGTTCCTTTGTCATCTATTTTTTAGACCTTCTCATAATTTTACACCTCTTTTTGAATCTTTGCATAATGTGATGTTGAAGTTAGCATTCAACTAGAAGGAATCCACCAAGCATCTAAGTCTTTATTGTTATCATGTAATCAACGTGTTCTCTTCCTTAGATCTATCTTCTTTCTCTCATTGGAGGCCAAGAAAAGGATTTTTCTATCAAGGGAGGAGATCACCATTCATCCATCAAGCTTCACTCTTATCTCTCTTCCCTAATCACACATTGATGCAGGAGCATCCTGGGTGTAAGAGCAATCTTGCATCACCCAAAAATATTTCTATTTGTTTTTCAATAAGGGCTATCTTGTGTCGAGCTGCTATTTATGGAAACTTACTATTTTTAGTAAGTTGGTCACACAATCTCAGAATGTTCTGATTTCATAGGTGGAGGTTCATTTTGGTTGTATCAGCCTGCCAATAAAGTTTCATTGCTGGATCAAGTCTAGTTTTGAAGATATTGAAAATTTTTGATATTGGAAATAGGGTACAGAACTTCAAACTCAGTTTTGAAGGCTTTAGAAGCCCTGGATGAGGTCGAAACTTCAGCTAAATGAGGCTTTCTCAATTTAAGCATTGTAGAGCACTTCACACCCTTTCTGAAATGGGGTCATAATAGTTAATCAAGTCAACGGGTGATGACTTATGGTCTCTGGAAGTTGGGCCACTTGAAATGGCGAAAAATAAATTTCCTTCAAAATTTCTATTTGGGTTTCAAAAGTTATTTTGAGCTGAATTTGATGTAATTAATTGAAAAACAAAATAATTCTAAGTTTGGTCAGCCTTAAGGGCTAAATTTCTGAAACCTTCTTGGGTGGTGGAAATTGCCTATATAAAGAAGGCCCATAGTGTTGTCTAGGGCAGTTCTAGGTAGTAGATCTGGGTAATAATTCAAGGCTTTTGTCCTACAAAATATTGTAAGGGGAATGCCCATGTGGCTTTTCATATTGTAATTCTGAAAATTTGTAATTCCACATTTGTGGAGATAATAAGAAGCCCATTTGTGGGTCTTGCAAATTATTGTTGTTTCTCTATTTATGTTATGTGTTTGTGGTATTAAGGGGAGCACCCTTCATCAAGTGGTATCAGAGTAGGAGTTCTTGAGTGTGTAAAGAGATCATTGACTATGAGGTAGTTTGCACCAAGACCATGGTTAGGGTTTCAACAATAAGCACAAAAATGCCTCCACGAAGTGAACTTGGTAGAAGAGCTGGTGTTGTAACACCTAAGATTAGGGCACTACAGAGACAAGTGTGAGCATTACAAGAGGAGATTCAAATAGGAATGAATCTTAATGTTAGAGACGAAAGCGAGGATGAAGCCGAGGGAGAAAGAAATTATGATCAGGAAGGAGAAGTCAAAATTTTGAATCAAGAGGAAGAAAGACTTTTCCAAGCCATTTCCAAGATCAGGAAAAGACCTAAGATTGAGGTTCCTACATTTTTAAGAAATCTTAACCTAGAGGAATTGATCGACTAGATCAATGAATGTGAAAAATATTTTGAGTATGAAGATATTGAGGATCCTGATAGGGTCAAATTTGCGAAGGCCAGACTGAAGGGTCACGTGAAGATCTGGTGGAAAGAGATTCAATTGGATTGAAATAGAAGAGGAAAGGATAAAATCACAAGATGGGACTAGATGGTGGATAAATTGAAGCAACAATTCATTCCTGTTGATTACAAGCTTGACCTACTGAAGAAAATGCAAAGTTTGAAACAAGCGGGAAGATCTATTTAGGAGTATACAGAGGAGCTCTATCGAATCCTCATTAGAATAGGCCATGTAGAAATGGATAAGGAAAAATTTTCCTATTACCTTAATGGGTTGAGGCTGAGCATGCAAGAAGAGCTAAATCTGGTTCGACTGAATAGTATTGAAGAGGCATACTAGTTTTCCATAAAAGTAGAGGAAAAGATGAACAAAAAGTTTGAGAGCAGACAAAATGGAAGAGGTCATGGTGGATGATCTGGTGGATGGTCATATCAAGGCCGAAATGAAGATCCAAAAAATAAGGATGAGGCCAATAGCAGTAAGAATCAAAGAGTAAACAATTCTAATCATTTCCATGATCAGAATAATAGAGATTAGAGAGGAAGAGGAAGAGGACAAGGATCTAGAAGAGGAGGCTTCTGTGGAACATGTTTTCACTGTGGAGAAGAAGTTCATAGGGCATTTGAATGTTCTCAACACCAAGGAATGATAGATATGAGGAATGAAGGCCAGGCCAGAGTTGCACATGTAGATGAAGATGTTAGATCATCAAATTTCAAAGATTCTAAAAGAGGAGAAACATTGATTAACAGAAGAGTCCTGTTGAGTGGTGAGAATGAACATGAGCAAAGGAGGAGCTTGTTTCACACTAGGTGCAAGTGTGAAGGTAAATGATGTGATGTAATTATTGATAGTGGAAGCACTAACAATTTGGTGTCAGAAGAGATATTGACAAAGTTGAAGCTCAAGAGACAAAAATGCCCACATCCATACTGGATTACCTGGGTGCAAGATGACCACAAGGTCATGGTCAGTGAATAGTGCCTAGTAAAGTTCAAGATTGGAGGGTACCATGATGAGGTACTATATGATATCATACCTATGGATGCATGTCATATGATATCTATTCCCTGACAAAGGATGGAGTGTGACATAAGATAAAGCCATTGAAGGAGATCGAAGAAAAGGTATTTGGTAATGCAAGAATAATTTTTTTTTATGGAAGAAAATTCCTAGATGGTATGAGGCATGAGCAAGTGTGTTTTGCTTTAATTCCAAAAGCTGGTAAAGAGGAAGTAGAGGATGTCCTTGTAGAGGTTGCAGATTTGTTGAATGAGTTTTAGGATATTATATCTGATAATGTACCTGATAGATTACCACCGGTAAGGAAGATTAGTCATCAGATGGATTTGATTCCAAGAGCCAATTTTCCAAACAAGACATCACATAGAATGACACCAGTAGAAAGTGAAGAGTTGAATAGACAAGTACATGAGTTGTTATAGAAGAGATTGATTTGGGAGAGCCTAAGTCCATGTATTGTACTAGCAGTATTAGCACCAAAGATGAATGGAGAATGGAGGATGTGTATAGATTCCAGAGCAATAAACAAGATCACAATCAAGTATAGGTTTCCATTGCCATGAATGGATGATATTATGGATTGTTTGAGTGGAGCTGTGTATTTCTCAAAGATAGATCTAAAGAGTGGATATCACCAGATTTAGATCAAAGAAGGAGAGGAATGGAAGACTACCTTCAAGACAAAAGAAGGACTGTATGAGTGGTTAGTCATGCCTTTTGGGCTAACCAATGCACCGAGCACTTTCATGCGGCTCATGAACGAGGTTCTGAAAGAATTCCTAGGTAAGTTTGTCATTGTTTACCTAGATGATATTTTGATCTTTAGTAAGACATTGGAAGAGCATATGATGCATATTCATATGGTGTTTGAGAAGCTGAGAGAAGAGAAATTGTTAATAAATTTGAAGAAGTGCAATTTTGTGAAGGAGTTAGTGTATTTGGGATTTGTGGTTTCGGTAGAAGGTCTAAAAATAGACCCAAAAAAAGTACAGGCTATCCTTGAATGGCTTACTCCAAGGAGTGCTACTAAGGTAAGATCTTTTCATGGTTTGGCTAGCTTTTACAGAAATTTTATCAAAAATTTTAGCAGTATTTGTGGACCCTTGATTGAAACAATGAGAGGGGATAGAAAAGAGTTCAAGTGGACTAATGGGGTAGATAAGAATTTTAAACTGTTAAAACAAAAAGTTACAGAACAACCTGTTTTAGCACTTCCAAATTTTAATAAGGTGTTTCAAGTAGACTGTGATGCTAGTGGTGCTGCAATAGGAGCTGTTATGAGCCAAGAAGGTAAACATGTTGCTTATTTCAGTGAGAAGTTAAATGATGGCAAGAGAAAATATTTTTTTTATGATCAAGAACTTTATGTTATAGTTTAGGCATTAAAGAAGTGGAGACACTATCTGCTTCCTAAGGAGTTTTTTTTGTATACTAATCATCAAGCTTTGCAATATTTGAATAGTCAAGGAAAGTTGAATCAAAGGCATTTGAAATGGGTTGAGTTTCTGTAGATTTATACATTTGTTTTGAAACATAGAAGTGGAAAGTCTAATAGGGTTGCAGATGTGCTTAGTAGAAGGCAACTATTGCTAACATAGATGTAGATTGAGGTGGTTGGGTTCAAGGAACTCAAGAATTTGTATCCAGAGGATCCTGATTTTAGTGAAGCTTGGAAAGCTTGTAAAGAACCTATTACTCTAAACAGAATGAAGTGGTTGGATTTCATCATTTAGGATGAAATTCTATTTAGAGGGAGTCAATTGTGCATTCCAAGAAGTTCTATGAGGGATAATCTCATCAAGGAGAATCATAATGGAGGATTGGCTGGACATTTTGGTCATGGTAAAACCCTTGCTTTGGTTAGTGAGAATTATTATTGGCCATAGTTGCAGCAAGATGTCAAGAAGTTTGTATAGAGTTGCAGAGTATGTCAGATGGTGAAAGGAGTGAAGAAAAATATAGGGTTGTATCAGCCATTACCTATACCAAAGAAGCCATGGGAGGATATCAGTATGGATTTTATTCTTGGTTTATCAAGGACTCAGTGGGGACATGATTCAATTTTTGTGATGGTTGACAAATTTTCAAAGATGGCATATTTTATTCCCTACAAGAAGACTAATGATGTTGTTCATGTAGCAGAATTATTTTTCAGAGAAGTGGTGAGACTACAAGGTTTGCCAAAGAGCATTGTTTTAGATCGAGACACCAAGTTTGTTGGATATTTTTGGTGCACATTGTGGAAGAAGTTGAAGATAGATTTGAAGTTTAGTTCATCACATCATCCATAAATTGATGGACAAATAGAAGTGGTGAATAGGAGTTTGGGGAATTTGCTGAGATGTTTGGTTGGAGACAAGCCAATAGGATGGGATTTGATTTTACCATAGGCAGAATTTGCATAGAATAATTCTGTCAATAAGAGCACTAGTAAATCACCATTCTAGGTTGTATATGGAAGTAGTTTCAAAAATGAATCTGAGTTAAGGAAGATAGATAAAGGAGAAATAATTCGTGCTAAAGTTGAAGATTTTACAGAACATTTGAAGAACATCCGTGAGGAGGTGAGGAAGCACATTACCAAGATGAATACATAGTATAAGGCTAAGGTAGATGAGAAAAGAAGGCATAAAGAATTTTAGGTTGGAGATGAAGTCATGGTTCATTTGCAAAAGGAGCGATTTCTAGTTGGTACATATAACAAGATGAAAATGAAGAAGTTTGGACCATGTAAGATATTGAAGAAGCATGATTTAGGAAATGCATATGAAGTAGAGTTGCCTACTGAGCTGAATATTTCACTAGTATTTAACATTTTAGATTTGATAGAGTATCATGAAGGAGGTGTTGAAGATGAGATCACAGAAGCACAATGGAGTATTCTAGCAACCAGTCCAATTATCAAGGAGATTGAGGACATACTAGATAGTCATGTTGGTAGAAGCACAAGGAACAGGGTATATGAAGAATATCTAGTCAAATGGAAAGGATGACTTGTTGAAGATTCATCATGGCTGAAAAAGGAGGAGGTTAACCATCTTGGTTTTCCTCTACACACCTGAGTCATGACAGGTCACTTCTCAAATTACCCCAAGTGTCTGATGCAGGAGCATCCTGGGTGTAAGAGCAATCTTGCATCACCCAAAAATATTTTTGTTCATTTTTCAATAAGGGCTATCTTGTGTCGAGCTGCTATTTATGGAAACTTACTATTTTTAGTAAGTTGGTCATATGATCTCAAAATGTTCTGATTTCACAAGTCGAGGTTCATTTTGGTCGTATCAGCTTGCCAGTAAAGTTTCATTGCCAGATCAAGTCTAGTTTTGAAGATATTGAATTTTTTTGGTATTGGAAATAAGGTACAGAAACTTCAAACTTAGTTTTTAAGGCTTTAGAGACCCCAGATGAGGTTGAAACTTCAAATAAATGAAGCTTTCTTGATTTAAGTTTTGTAGAGCACTTCACGCCCTTTCCAAAATGGGGTCATAATAGTTAATCGGGTCAATGGGTGATGACTTATGGTCTCCGGAAGTTGGGCCACTTGAAATGGCGAAAAATAAATTTCCTTCAAAATTTCTGTTTGGGTTTCAAAATTTATTTTGAGCTGACTTTGATGTAATAAATTGAAAAATAAAATAATCCCAAGTTTGGTTGGCCTTAAGGGCTAAATTTCTGGAACCTTCTCGGGTGGTGAAAATTGCTCATATAAAGAAGGCCTGTAGTGTTGTCTAGGGAAGCTATGGGTAGTAGATCTGGGTAATGATTCGAGGCTTTTGTCCTACAGAATATTGTAAGGGGAATGCCCATGTGGCTTTGCATATTGTAATTCTGAAAATTAGTAATTCCACATTTGTGGAGATAATAAGAAGCCCATTTGTTGGTCTTGCAAATTGTTGTTGTTTCTCTGTTTGTGTTATGTGTTTGTGGTATTAAGGGGAGCACCCTTCATAACACATTGTGGTTAATTACTTGACATCTACTATGTTATATTTTTTCTTACATGATTTCCTTTGGGGTTTTTGTGTTTATTCAAAAGAGATTGCATCAAAATTCTTGATCATATTCAAAGAGGTAATTGCTTCTATATGATAAAATATACTTCATTGTCTAGATTTAGTTTCAGCTACATGACAACATGCTTTTCCTTTATTTCAAGGTTAATTCCTAGACAAGGGTTTAACTAAGGAAAACCCCTTTATTAAACTTTCTTCCCTATTTTTTGTGTGTAGGAATAGGCTATAGAGTTGTAGTCTTGTATTTGAGAAGTATTGGTGTAGATATGAGATCCCATAAAGTTTCATCAGATTTAGCACTACTGGGAACAAGTAAACTTCTCAACTTGTCCCTAGGTACAAGTCAACTTAATGACTTGTCCCTGCATTTTTTGGCTAAAAATTATAGAGAAGACAGTTATAGGTCTTAGTTCTCCATATCTGGAGTTAGATTTGATTCTAACATTTTGGTGATAGTCAAATTTAGGTTCAAAGTTCAAAGTTCCTCATCTTATTCCAAAGTATATTCATTTCTTTTCTTTTTCTTGCACCTACTTTCATAGATCATATTTCCTTTCATATTATCATCTCATCTCTCTTTAAGAATAGAAAATCCCCCTTAACATAGATCTTGCATTAGCATCCTTCCTCCTTTGGTTGTGTTAATCATCTTTGTTTAAGGGTGGGTTGTATTCTAATGTATAGGGCCCCCATAGAATCTGTTGAGAGATGTACATCCTATCATTGGTCACCATTTCCTCCTATACATTTTGGTGAACCCAACTCCTCTTACATACTTTTTATTTGGTGGTTAGATTCTCTTTTCCATATTTTAGATCTCATTGTGTGCTTCCTAAATATAATTAATTATGGAACTTTCTAAGTTGGATTGGTGTGTGATAACCTATTTTGTTATATTTCTTCTTACTTCTCTTTATCAAATGCATGGAGTGAATAATGGTTTCTTGCATTTCATTTGTTTTTGTATTCATTCATGGTATTCTTACATAGGGCATTGTGAGGTTAACAAATATTTTTATTCCTTACACGGAATATTTCAAGACTTTTATCAATATTTGACGCATATTTCCTCTTCAAATCTTAACTAAATACATGGCTTAAATAGATGACATAAGTGTCTTGGTGGATCCTCATAATCATCCTAGACCTATTCCTATATTTCCTACTAATCTTGATGATAGAGATCTAGCTCCTAGTGATCCCATTATAGAAAGACCTATATATTCTCTCCCTAAACCTACTATAGTGGATAATATCAAAGTTTCTAGTTCCTTTTATGAGCCTAGAAAGTTCCATATTTATCAAGACATTATTCATAACCTGAATGTTAGACATTTCCTAGATGATTTCTCTCTAAGAGTTTTGAATAGATAAGACAATTTGGAAAATCCTTCATCTTCTTCACAACTTAAGGATGATAAGAATAGTGATAGAGATCTCTCTAAGGATAAAATTCCTCCCCCTATTTGGCTTCATAAAACACACTCTCTTTAATATCAAGATGAATCATTGTTTCCCACTACACCTAAGGATACAAGTTTAGGACTTAGTATTAATGAACAAGGCATTAAAGTACCAATTTATCCTCCTAAAAAAATTCACAAAGGTGGTATAGCTATCATAACTCATGTTAATCCTTTATCATATACATCTCAACCAAAACCTCCCCTTGATGTTCTTTTTCCAACACTCTCCAATGATACATCGCATTTGATGATTGTTTAGATTTGGTCAAAAGAGTCTATTGGAGTATCAAGTATAACTCTATAATATGATTCCCTTAGAGGAACTTTCCAAAAAACCAAAGACCCATGAATTATGAGCTTTCATGCTTCTTTCATCATAGTAACAAACATTCTCTTTGTGATTGTGTAGAGTTTATGAAATTTGTCAAATATTTGGTTGATAGATGTCATCTTCATGTAACACCAGATCTTTTACATGTCCTTTCTATCAAAGAAATACCTTATCATGTCTATTTTCCTCTTATGTTTCTCTCCATTATGCAAGGCTCTTTGCGTAGTGTGCATTCAAAGCATCATAATAGGAATTTCTCCTTGTTCTCTTAACTGGGGGAAAGGAATATCTATTAATACTTATTTCTTCTTTCAAAGGATCCATTATCTTGTTGTTGTTTGTCTCTTTTGTACTATGATCTCCTCTTGGGTATGGAATTATTATTCAGCATCTTTCTCCTTAATGAGATTAGCATCCTCTTTACAATTTCTTACTTTCTTGGAAGTGCATATCTTGTATAATTGTGTTGACCACTAAGTAGATATAATATGGCATCTTTATTTCCTTCTTTGTACATCCTCTCATGGATTTGTATTATTTCATGATGGTACTATTGGCAATTTGGCTTAGTTAGATATCTAGATGTTGTCATTATGGAAACATATGATCTACATGAAGACCGCATGATGCAGGAGCATCCTGGGTGTAAGAGCAATCTTGCATCACCCAAAAATATTTCTATTTTTGTATTCAATAAGGGCTATCTTGTGCAGAGTTGCTATTTATGAAAACTTGCTATTTTTAGTAAGTTGGTCTTACAATCTCAAAATATTCTAATTTTACATGTGGAGGTTCATCTCAGTCATATCACCCTACCAGCAAAGTTTCATGGCTAGATCAGGTCTAGTTTTGAAGATATTGAAAATTTTCGGTATTGGCAGCAGGGTACAGAAATTTCAAACTCAATTTTGAAGGCTTTAGAGGCCCCGGATGAGGTCAAAAAATTGGGTGATACGTGCTTTCTATTGGTTAGGCCTATAGAGTACTTCGTGGCATTTCCAGAATGGGGTTATAATAGCCAATCGAGTCAACAGGTGATGACTTATGGTCTTCGGAAGTTGGGTCACCTGAAATGGTGAAAAATAATTTTTCTTCAAAATTTCTGTTTGGGTTTCAAAACTCATTTTGAGCCGACTTTGATGTAATAAATTGTAAAATAAAATACTTCTAAGTTTGGTCGGCCCTAAGGGCTAAATTTCTAGAACCTTCTCGGGCGGTGGAAATTGCCTATATGAAGAAGGCCCGTAGTGTTGTCTAGGGCAGTTTTGGGTATTGATTCAAGGCTTTGTCCTACAGAATATGGTAAGGGAATGCCCATGTGGCTTTGCATATTGTAATTCAGAAAGTTTGTAATTCCACATTTGTGGAGATAATAAGAAGCCAATTTTCTATTCTTGCATATTATTGTTGTTGTTTCTCTATTTTTGTTATGTGTTTGTCGTATCAAGGGGAGCACCCTTCATCAAGTGGTATCAGAGTAGGGATTCTTGAGTGTGTAAATAGATCACCGACTGTGAGGCAGTTTGCACTAGGACCGTGGTTAGGGTTTCAGCGCGCATCGCAAAAATGCCTCCATGAAGAGAACATGGCGGAAGAGCTCGTGCTGTGACACCTGAGGTTAGAGAGTTGCAGAGACGAGTGCAAGCATTGCAAGAAGAGATTCGTAGAGGAATGAATCTTAATGTTAGAGACAAAAGCAAGGATGAATCTGAAGAAGAATATCAAGGAGAAGCTGAAATTGTGAACCAGGAGGAAGAAAGACTTTTTCGGGCGATTTCCAAGATTGGGAAAAGACCTAAGATTGAGGTTCTTACATTTTTTGGAAATCTTAACCTAGAGGAATTGATCGACTGGATCAATGAATGTGAAGAATATTTTGAGTATGAAGATGTTGAGGATCCTGATAGGGTCAAATTTGCGAAGGCCAGATTGAAAGGTCATGCGAAGATCTGGTGGCAAGAAATTCAATTGGAGCGAAATAGGAGAGGGAAAGATAAAATCACAAGATGGGATCAGATGGTGGATAAATTGAGGTGACAGTTCATTCCTGTTGATTATGAGCTTGACCTACTAAAGAAAATGTAAAGTTTGAAGCAAGCAGGAAGATCTGTTCAGGAGTATACAGAAGAGTTCTATCGACTCCTCATCAGAACAGGCCATACAGAAGCTGATAAAGAGAAAGTTGCCCGATACCTTAATGGGTTAAGGCCAAGCATTCAAGAGGAGTTGAATCTGGTTTGAATGAATAGTATTGAGGAGGCATACCAGTTTGCCCTAAAAGTAGAGGAAAAGTTGAACAAGAAGTTTGAGAGCAGACAAAATGGAAGAGGCCGTGGTGGAAAATCTGGTGGATGGTCATATGGTGGCCGAAATGAAGATCCGAAAAAGAAGGATGAGGCCAGTAGCAGTCAGAATCAGAGAGAAAATAATTCCAATCATTTCCAAGATCAGAGTAATAGAGATTATAGAGGAAGAGGAAGAGGACAAGGATCTAGAAGAGGAGGCTTCCGTGGAACATGTTTTCACTGTGGAGAAGAAGGTCATAGGGCATTTGAATGTCCTCAGCACCAAGGCAGAATAGACAGGAGAAATGAAGGCTAGGCCAGAGTTGCACATGTAGATGAAGATGTTAGATCATCAAATTCTGAAGATGCTAAAAGAGGAGAAACGCTAATTAGCAGAAGAGTCTTGCTGAGTGGTGAGAATGAACCTAAACAAAGGAGGAGCCTGTTTCACACTAGATGCAAGTGTGAGGGTAAATGTTGTGATGTGATTATCGATAGTGGAAGCACTGACAATTTAGTGTCAGAAGAGATGGTGACAAAGTTGAAGCTCAAGAGACAGAAACACCCACATCCATATCGGATTGCCTGGGTGCAGGATGACCACAAGGTCATGGTCAGTGAACAGTGCCTAGTAAAGTTCAAGATCAGTGGGTACCAAGATGAGGTACTATGTGATATCATCTCTACGGATGCATGTCATATGTTGTTGGGTAGACCATGTCAATTTGATAGATATGTTGTACATGATGGTCATGCGAATACCTATTCCCTGACAAAGGATGGAGTGCGACATAAGCTAAAGCCATTGAAGGAGACCGAAGAAAAGGTATGTGATAATGCAAGAATAACATTTGTTGATGGAAGAAAATTCCTAGATGGTATGAGGCATGAGCATGTGTGTTTTGCTTTAATTCCAAAAGTTGGTAAAGAAGAAGTAGAGGATGTACCTGTAGAGGTTACAAATTTGTTGAATGAGTTTCAGGATATTGTATCTAATAATGTACCTGATGGATTACCACCGGTAAGGAAGATCAGTCATCAGATGGATTTGATTCCAGGAGCCAGTTTGCCAAACAAGGCAGCACATAGAATGACACCAGCAGAAAGTGAAGAGTTGAATAGATAACTACATGAGTTGTTACAGAAGGGATTGATTTGGGAGAGCCTGAGTCCATGTGTTGTACCAGCAGTATTAGCACCAAAGAAGAATGGAGAGTGGAGGATGTGTACAGATTCCAGAGCAATAAATAAGATCACAATCAAGTATAGGTTTCCATTGCCACGAATGGATGATATTATAGACTATTTGAGTGGAGCTGTGTATTTCTCAAACATAGATCTGAAGATTGGATATCACCAGATTCGGATTAGAGAAGGAGATGAATGGAAGACTGCCTTCAAGACAAAGGAAGGATTGTATGAGTGGTTAGTCATGCCTTTTGGGCTAACCAATGCACCGAGCACTTTCATGCGGCTCATGAACGAGGTTCTGAAAGAATTTCTGGGTAAGTTTGTCATTGTTTACCTAGATGATATTTTGATTTTTAGCAAGACATTAGAGGAACATATGATGCATATTCGTATGGTGTTTGAGAAGTTGAGAGATGAGAAATTGTTGATTAATTTGAAGAAGTGCAGTTTTGTGAAGAAAGAGTTAGTGTATTTGGGATTTGTAGTTTCAGCAGAAGGTCTAAAAATGGACCCAGAGAAGGTACAGGCTATCCTTGAATGGCCTACTCCAAGGAGTGCTACTAAGGTAAGATCTTTTCATGGTTTGGCTAGCTTTTACAGAAATTTTAAAAAAAATTTTAGCAGTATTTGTGGACCCTCGACTGAAACAATGAGAGGGGATAGAAAAGAGTTTAAATGGACTAATGGGGCAAAAAAGAGTTTTCAATTGTTGAAACAAAAAGTTACAGAACAACCTGTTTTAGCACTTCCAGATTTTAATAAGGTGTTTCACGTAGATTGTGATGCTAGTGGTACTGCAATATGAGCTGTTATGAGCCAAGAAGGTAAACATGTTGCTTATTTCAGTGAGAAGTTAAATGATGCCAAGAGAAAATATTATGTCTATGATCAGGAGTTTTATGCTATAGTTCAGGCATTAAAGAAGTGGAGACATTATCTGCTTCCTAAGGAGTTTGTTTTGTATACTGATCATCAAGCTTTGCAATATTTGAATAGTCAAGGAAAGTTGAATCAAAGGCATTTGAAATGGGTTGAGTTTTTGCAGAGTTATACATTTGTTTTGAAACACAGAAGTGGAAAGTCTAACAGGGTTGTAGATGCTCTTAGTAGAAGGCAACTATTGCTGACAGAGATGCAGATTGAGGTGGTTGGGTTCAAGGAACTCAAGAGTTTGTATCCAGAGGATCCTGATTTTGGTGAAGCTTAGAAAGCTTGTATAGAACCTGTTACTCTAGACAGGACAAAATGGCTGGATTTTATCATCCAAGATGATATGCTATTCAGAGGGAGTTAGTTGTGCATTCCAGGAAGTTCTATGAGGGAGAATCTCATCAAGGAGAAGCATAGTGGAGGATTGGCTGGACATTTTAGTCATGATAAAACCCTTGCTTTGGTTGGTGAGAATTATTATTGGCCACAATTGCAGCAAGATGTGAAGAAGTTTGTATAGAGTTGCAGAGTATGTCAGATGGTGAAAGGAGTGAAGTAGAATACAAGGTTGTATTAGCCATTACCTATACCAGAGAAACCTTGGGAGGATATCAGTATGGACTTTGTTCTTGGTTTACTGAGAACTTAGTGGGGACATGATTCAATTTTTGTGGTGGTTGACAGATTTTCAAAGATGGCACATTTCATTCCCTGCAAGAAGACTAATGATGCTATTCATGTAGCAGAATTTTTTTTCAGAGAAGTGGTGAGACTACATGGTTTGCCAAAGACCATAGTTTCAAATCGAGATACTAAGTTTGTTGGATATTTTTGGCGGACATTGTGGAAGAAGTTGAAGATAGATTTGAAGTTCAGTTCATCACATCATCCATAGACTGATGGACAGACAGAGGTGGTGAATAGAAGTTTGGGAAATTTGTTGAGATGTTTGATTGGAGATAAGCCAATAGGATGGGATTTGATTTTACCAAAAGTAGAATTTGCATATAATAATTTTGTCAATAGAAGCACTGGTAAATGACCATTCCAGATTGTATATGGAAGTAGTCCAAGAAATGCATCTAAATTGAGAAAGATAGATAAAGGAGAAATAAGTAGTGCTGAAGCTGAGGATTTTGCAGAACACTTGAAGAACATCCATAAGGAGGTGAGGAAGCATATTACCAAGATGAATGCACAGTATAAGGCTAAGGTAGATGAGAAAAGGAGGCATAAGGAATTTCAGGTTGGAGATGAAGTCATGGTTCATTTGCGGAAGGAGCGATTTTTGGTTGGTACATATAACAAGCTGAAAATGAAGAAGTTTGGACCATGTAAGATATTGAAGAAGCATGATTCAGGAAATGCATATGAGGTAGAATTGCCTAGTGAGCTGAATATTTCACCAGTGTTTAACATTTCAGATTTGACAGAGTATTATGAAGGAGGTGTTGAAGATGAGGTTGCAGCAGCACAGTGGAGTATTCCAGCAGCTAGTTCAGATATCAAGGAGATTGAAGACATACTGGACAGTCGTGTTGGCAGAAGCACAAGAAACAGGACATATGAAGAGTATTTGGCCAAATGGAAAGGATGACCTGTTGAAGATTCATCATGGCTAACAAAGGAGGAGGTTAACCATCTTGGTTTTCCTCTGCCCACCTAAGTCGTGACAGGGTCACTTCTCAAACTACCCCAGGTGTCTGATGCAGGAGCATCCTGGGTGTAAGAGCAATCTTGCAATCTTGTGCAGAGTTGCTATTTATGGAAACTTGCTATTTTTAGTAAGTTGGTCTTACAATCTCAGAATGTTCTAATTTTATATGTGGAGGTTCATCTCAGTCATATCACCCTGCAAGCAAAGTTTCATGGCTAGATCAGGTCAAGTTTTGAAGATATTGAAAATTTTTGGTATTGGCAGCAGAGTACAGAAACTTCGAACCGGGTTTTGAAGGCTTTACAGGTCCCGAATAAGGTCAAAAATTTGGGTGATGGGTGCTTTGCATTGGTCAAGCCTATAGAGTGCTTTGTGGCATTTCCAGAATGGGGTTATAATAGCCAATCGGGTCAACGGGTGATGACTTATGGTCTTTGAAAGTTGGGTCACCTGAAATGGCAAAAAATAATTTTTCTTCAAAATTTTTGTTTGGGTTTCAAAACTCATTTTGAGCCGACTTTGATGTAATAAATTGTAAAATAAAATAATTCTAAGTTTGGTCGGCCCTAAGGGCTAAATTTCTAGAACCTTCTCGGGCGGTGGAAATTGCCTATATGAAGAAGGCCCATAGTGTTGTCTAGGGTAGTTCTGGGTATTGATTCAAGGCTTTATCCTATAGATTATGGTAAGGGAATGCCCATGTGGCTTTGCATATTGTAATTCAGAAAGTTTGTAATTCCACATTTGTGGAGATAATAAGAAGCCAATTTTTTGTTCTTGCATATTATTTTTGTTGTTTCTCTATTTCTGTTATGTGTTTGTCGTATTAAGGGGAGCACCCTTCATCACCGCATATGACAAAGAGAAAGTATGACAGAGCGTAGAGAAAAATTGTCTAAGTGTGTGCAATATTTTTCTAAGTGTACCCTAAGATAGTTTTGATTGGTGACATCAATTGAAGTTAGTTTAGTGCTTGTACACTTGAACATAGATACTATGATGTATATTGAAGACTCACTTGAGAGTGCAAGTCTGTACGACATGTACGGAAGAAGTTATTGCAGTATTACCAGAGACAGTGTTAAAGTCAACTGGACAAAGAAAGAAGATAGAATTGGTAAAGAGTTAAGAGATTATTTTGTTTATCAAAATAATGTCTTAATAATATAAAGGGATGAAATCCTAGATGTTAACCCTTGGGTAAATATGTATTTTGTGTAAAGATTTATGTTTTGTAAAGCCGACAGTAAAAGTTATTATTCCTAACAACTTGTATAAATGTAAGGCATATGGAATGCAAAGAATATGATGATATATGAGATATGTGAATGAGATAGATGATATAGTGAACATATATGTGAAAGGCATTGATGCAAAGTTGTGAAAGACAAGCAAGCAGTATAAGGTTATGTACCTTACCCTATTTTGTAATCAATAATCACTATACATTACTTGTTTGGGTAGTGGGCTCATCTTGTAATCATTTGTAATCACTACTACCAACTCTTAGCAGGGTTGAGGCTTCTAACAAGGCCTATAGGGACTTAATAAGAATTGAGACACTATATATATGTAACAGGGTCAACATCCTTAATAGGATACTTTTTATTAGTGGATCTTTGTGGGTATCATCCCCACCAGGGTTTTCCCTTGGCCAGGGTTTCCTCGAGAACAAATAATGTGTTATGAGTTCATTTTCTTTATTGTTATGCATGTTCTTTAGTTTACTCTGTTATGCAAGCATAAAGATAATCTGTTATATCCATAATTGGGCAAAAGTAAAAGTTTGTAGAATACTGATTCACCCCTCCCCCCCTCTCAGTATTCCCTATTTCTAACAATTGGTATCAGAGCCTAGTTACTCAAAAAAGAATCATTCAGAAAAATCCCAATAGCTTGAGTAAGATCTCTATGGATATGGATCAGCTATAGAAGAATCTTGAAGAAGCTCTTGAATAGATTGATATACTTACTGAAGAAAGAGATACTCTGAAAGGAAAATATGATGATGCAAAGAACCTCATTGAGAAGCTGAAAAAGAAGCTGGAAGAACTGAAAATAGAAAAGGAATCTACAATTCAAGTTGAAGATTGTGATGATAATCTGGAAAAAGAAAATGAGATCCTTAAACATGAATTAAAGATAGTAAATCTAAAATTGAGTTTGAAAGATGGAAACAACAAGAATGAAGCAAATCTGAAATCTAAGAATGAAAATCTAAAATCTAAGAAAGAAGATTTGAAATCTAAACTTTGTAAAGTGACATCTGAACTTGAGAAAACCAAATTGTAGTATGCTGAACTTGAAGAGTACAATACAATTGTGAAAGGTGAATTGACTCAGTCTAAGAAACAACTTGAGAAACTATATTCTACTAGTGAGAAGATTGATGAACAAATGTCTTATCAAAAGCTATTATATGATAAAACTGGTCTTGGATTTAACACATCTAAGTTAAGTGAACAAAGAAAGGAACCAGATTTGAAATTTTCTGAAAACATAGAATAAAAGAAATCTAATGAAGGTAATAAATCTAAGGATATGTCTAAAGAGGAAGAACCACCTAAGCAAGAATAATCACCTAAAGGTATGCAGAGAGAATTTAAAGGTAAATGTTTTGGATGTAACACTTTTGGTCATATGAAGAAAGATTGTACATGTAAGAATTTAAACCTCTTAATGGCTATTGTTATAATTGTCATGGTTTTGGACATAGAGCTATTGAATGTAAGAAACCTAAATTTAATGAGAATAATAATAGTAGTAGAATGTTTAGAGATACTAACCATGCAGATAAGAAACCTATTAGGAATGGGAACACTGAGAGGGGGGGGTGAATCAGTGTTTACTACAATTTAACTTTTACTTTAATCTTTATGCAGAACATAAATGCTTAAGAACTGAATTAAACATTCACATAAACATGAAACATGAAATCAACACATGGCACCAATATGGTTATGGGGAAACCCAAATAGGTAAAAACCTCAGTGGGACTTGATACCCATGAATATTCTGCACTAGTGTTTTGTGATCCTTGTTAGAAGATCCTTTACCCTGTTAGGAGTAGCTTTATAATGCTTTAAGTATAGTAGACTTTGTTAAGAGTCAGACCCTGTTAGGAGTCTTTTACAATGATCCCTATTAGGAGAGTGGACTCACTATCCTAGAGCTCATTGCTCAAATAGTGAAGGCTACAACCTTCTGAATTCAAATACACACTGTATCTACTGGTGAACTGGCACTATGAAACTGCTTGTCAGATCAGTTCCTTTGGTGTGCTGATGCTTTGACCTCTAGCAAAGCTTTAATACATATTATGCTATCTTCGTATACCTCTGCTCTACTTATCATAACTCTATTACAACTTCCATACCAAATACAATGGGTGCACCTTATATTTATGCGCTCATACAAAATACATAAATAGGTCGGCCCTATAACTAATTGCAAACAATGCTTCCAAATGAATTGGCTTAAGCGTGCTTACAATTATACATATAAACATGTCAGCAACCTAAATACAATAGGCACATGGCCTTTACAATATTACATTATAATCGCAAACCAAAATGCTAACTATCGGCTCCAAGCTCTGTTCTCTATTGGCACACATTGGCTGTGCAACTTAAACTGACTATAACTTTCACATCTTTGCATATCTACTTATGCACTCATAGACTAAGCATAAGTATAGTATAACAAGCTTAACTTTTAGGGTGCATACCATAATTCATCCATACACACATGCGTTGATATTTTGAGCTACAGGAACTCTGTACACTATCCAATCTTCAACACTTAACTGAATTTTGATCTTTATACTAAGTGCCCTGACTCCAAACTGCTATATGACTTTGTTTCCATAATGAAAACACTATATCTAGTCATATACCTCAGTATAGACAACTTTCCAACAATGTCACCCTTTTTCATTGATTGCAACAATGGCCAAGTTTAACTATTCCTTTACACAAAAACTTTTGTCTTCTATATATTTTTATACATAATCTTATATCTCCCTATACATATTTGTACTCCATATTCTATCTATGACTCCCCCTTTGACATTAATGACAAAGGTGCATCAAAAAATTGTATATACACATACTCACTGATGGAAAACATCTGGATATGCAATCTTGAGGTTTTGGATCTCCTTCTTCCAAAAGGTTATCAGAGATTTAACCATCAGGAGATAGGCGCATAAAGAATATTGAAGCTTCTCCATCTTCTCCAAGTCATTGATGGGACCATGATCATAAGTTACCATGGTGGCATCAATCTCCTTTAAATTCTGATTGAGGATGTCTAAAGAGGGTGCAAGACCATTCCTCAACTGAGTCTGCCTAGATCTTATCCTTGTTATCTCTTTTTCTTCCTTCTCAATCTTGTCTATCTGTCCTTGGTAGATATTGTTACACATGTTTACATCAGTAGATGTGTATGACACCGAATTCTTTACCTACTCAATCAAAGCTTCTGCTTCTTATATCTTCTTAAAGTGAGCATCAGTGAGCTTGTCTTGATCCATGCATGCTGCAATGATCCTTCTTCCTTCATCGGAAAACTCTTTCAAAGATGCTTGACCAGACTTAAGAGAATTCAAGTCTAGTGCAAAGTTTCTCATTAACTCATTTAGTATCTTCTTTAAGTACTTTTCTTTTGCTACTGTGGATGTAGATCCTTCAAGGCTAGAAAAGTTGCTTTTGAACTGTGAGAGGACTAAACTCACATCATCAACTAAATGCACTTTTAACACTTTCTTATCCTCGGGTAGCAAACTGTTCAAAATATTCACCAATTCTATCAGGAGAGGATTCCTCATAACTTTTTTTTCTTTTTCCTTCTCCATAGCCAAGACATTGAACTTAATCAGGTCTTCTTCTTTCCAGGAGTCCAAAATACTTGTGTCCGGTGTCAAACTTGACAACAATGTTGAGGAGGGATTGATGGGAGTGTTGTCCATCACTTCTTGTTTTACCTTTGCAAGATCAACCGAAGTATCTTCTTCTTTCTTTTCTACATCTTCTTCTTTCTTATCAAATACATATTTTGTGGGTACTTCTTCTTGCTGAGTGAGAGGTGAATTGCTGCATAAGATTTCAACTTGTTCAGTACTAACAAATTCTTCCTCAAACTTGTCCAAATCCTTATCAGTAGCCACCATGGCTATTTCCACATTATCTATGATAATAGTGCTACCTTAATGAGATTCTGAGATGGGCACAAACTTCTCTACCTCTGTTTGAGTTTCTGCTATGGGTGTTGAATCCTAAGGACCTGTCATTGGTATAGTGAAGGTCTCTGCTTCCTTGTCTTGCTTACTAGGTGCATGAGTGATGGGTGCAGTAGGTGGTTTTATCTGTTGCTCTAATAACACCTTTTCAAAGGCCTTCTCTATTTCCTTTGCAATCAACTCATAGTCTTTATTCATAATATGAAGAGTTCTCATCTTTGTCCTTAGGTGTGGCTTCACCAAATTTAGTAACAATGACATTTCTTCAATAGAACATACTGGAAGAGTGTCTTCTAATACTTTTTCTCTGATCCTTAGATCTTCTTCATTTGTGTGTCTCTTTAGGTTTTCCAAAATATCCCATACTTTATCTGGAATGGAGGTTTTTAACTCAAGGACTATCTTCTTGAACTTGATCATATGTTTGACAATAATACTATGAATTTTTTATTTGTAAATCTCACTGTATGTGTCATAATACTTCTCTACTTGATCAATTCTACCCTCATCAACAATTCTTGCATTCAAAACTTTGAGGCTAGGTCTGAATCCTGCTTGAGGAGGTGCTTGAGTGATTTTCTTGCTCCTTAATGCTTGCGAGGATGGATGACTAGTGCTAGCTTCTTTCTTCCTTTTGAATAAAGGCTTATACTTCAGAGGAGTGGTAAGATCAATAGTGTCTATGGGTGCAGAAGGAGTATTATCTTCTTTACCCTTCTGACTGTTATCTGATTTGGTTTTTATCTTCTTCAGCTTAGGATCTTCTTGTTCTTCCTCTACTATTGTACCTTTTAATTCTAGGGAAATCTTTTCATCCCTTGCTTTATCAAGATCTACTTGAGACACGCCATGTATTCTCAAGATCTCAAAAGTGACCTTCGCAACCTTTCTTTTTGTTGTAGCACTATTTAGCTTAGCATCAACTTCTCTAGTCTTTTCTTCATAGGTTCCCCACCTAGGTTCATTATCATCTTTAGGGTCTGATAGCAATACCTGTGCATAAGCTTCAAGAACTTGTTCCTCTACTTCATACCCAAGTGGATGAATCCACTTAGTTCTAGGCTCAATAGCTTCCATACATGTAGTATGAGTCTCCACCATAAAGCATATTGTGTCTTTATACTTCTCCACAATATTCTCAAGAATCTTGTACCTCATCTGCATCCTTGCTCTGAAGGTCTTCAATTCCAAGGTTACATAGTCTCTTAAGGTGCATTCAGTGCATGTCTTGTTTGATATCTATGTCATGGTTGGAATGGACTTGTCTAGATACAAGTCTGACACTTTACCAACTATATGAAGGTACATATAGATGATTAGGGACCCAAACTTTAATATCTTTGATTTGTCATGTTTGATAGCTTTGATGTTGTCTATCAACTATGCACGCAAGATCTCACACAAGTTGAACTCTCCATCTTCTTGCACAAGTCAGATGGCTGCTAGAATAGTGCCTGCAGACACACTATTCACCCTGCTAGTGTGATGAAATCTATAACCCAGTATCAGGGTATGTGCACAAAGATGGGGTACCAAAAAGATGCCAAACTTTTTTTTGGCCCCATTGCATGCAAAGGGCACATGCCCTATGGCTTGGATTTCCCTTGGGCAATCCAAGCCATAGGGCGTGCGCCCTTTGTGGTTTTATTATAAAACCACTCACTACTCATTTGAAGCTCATAATTTTGAGCTTCAAAATGCCATTAGCAGCAGCAAGGTCACCCTTTAGCACGCACGCGGTCTAGAAGAGGCTTTTTTTGCCCACAAATTTGTATGCAATGCCTCCTCATTAGCATAGATCAAGAAGTAGAAGAGGTAGGTTTTTTTTAATGATTCTTGAGTTGTTTGTGTGTAAATGTTCATTTTTTATTTGTTTTTTAATTTACATTTTGTTTTATTGTTATTTGTAATTTTATTTGCAAATAGAATTAAAAAATAATAATTTTGTTTAAACTACAGGCAATAATGATGCACCCGAAGAAAACCCTCATTCAAACCCTCCAATTAACGAAGAAAACCAACCGCCTCCTCATGTAGAAGAAGAAAATATTGAAAACCCACTACCACAACCTCCACCAATCGAAAAACCTCTTCTTGGAGCATCACAAACTTTGTTTGAAAAAAATAGAAAATGGGAAAAGGGAATTAGAAAATTTAATCAATAGATTAAAAGTATCTGTAAATAGAAATCTTGGAAGAGCAACACTTGCTTCCTCCTTAGAATCGATTCTTACCCACATAGGATCAGTTAGTGGGCAATTGAATATTTGGCATAATAAAAGAGAAGAACAGAAACAATATTATGCTGATAAGTTGTCATATGAGGGCATTAAAAAGAAAAAAATCACAAAAGATGACATTTGTAAACTCTTCAAAAATCCTGGGCAAAATGAAACTATCAGAACTACATTAAGGAGGTTCCCAATTCACTAGTGCATTAATGAAGATATTAAAAATAACTTTTGGGATAGATGGTGGATAGTCTTTGATAACCCTCCTTGCAACAATCATGAGATTCCCATATATTTTTTGAGGAAACTCTATTGTGAGTTCATCCTTGGTGAGGTGCCCAATTATTTTGACTTTTTAGATTCTCAAGGTAGAGGTGGGGGATCCTCATTTAATAGACCAGGGGCACATGTTGACCCCAATGCACCCAGGGCACCCCTTGGCAAGCCCCATATTGAGCATGTTAGTATTCCTTCTGTAGTGAAGGAACATGTGGAGGTGGACACACTAGGCACCATTAATGCCCTCACCCAAACTCTCATTGATGTTGTTAGCCCATTAGTCCAGAGGGAGGATGAGCAATCTTCAAGGGGCCACTTATGCCAGTCATGTGGGTCCTTATGCACATATGGTACTCCTCATGGTAGGGCTAGTGATGATGATGGTATGATGACTAGTGACTTCTTGACACAACATTTGGCATCGACACATAGGTAAATATTTGTAATTCCAGTTATATTTATTTTGGTCATATATTCCATTTATAACCAAATGAATAACTAAACTAGTATATGATGTATATGTAGGGTCAAAGTGTTAGTGGAACTAAGCATGTCCCCCCTGCCACTTTCTACACTAATAAATCTCCACAGGTATTTATCAAAAAAAATAATTGAATTAATACATTAAGTTATTATACATGATTTTATCTGATAACTTATTGTACTGTGTATTAGTTCATTGCTGGACCTTCTACATTCGTAGTAGATAGTGAGGGGCGACACTGTGCATTTGGAGAGGTATCTATATTTATTGTTAATTACATTTACTTTGATCAAATTATATTAAAAAAATGAATGAGCAAATAATTTATGAAAAAAACTATAATCAAAATCTAGACTCAAAGCACTGTTGGAAGTGAGCACATTCCTTCTCCCAACTTTCATATGACATTGTGGAGTCCATAGGTATATATGTAATAAAATACTATAACCAACACATTACCAATATATTCTTATCTGAATAATTGTCTTCTAAATTATCTTGCATGTTCTCTAGGCCACTATTGTGACAACTTCCACATCTACACCGTATCCAGTTGCACGCGGTGACACTTTCATAGAGGTACCATTAATGCATGTCATTTTGCAAATAATTATAAATATTCTTAATAGATGCATAATAATCTGCTTGATTCATTTTCAGATGATGACATCGGAAACTCCTCCTGGTGTTCGAGAGTCTTTGGATCATGGAGTTGCTGCTGCTATTGCTAGTTCCGAGGCACTTACTATAGTATGAAACTAAATTTAATTATCATTGTCATCTTAATAGTTCAAATTGAATTTGTAACAATGTTCACATATGGAAATTGAATTACTATTTTGATTGTATATCCAGGGACTTTTCACTCCTGATCGCTAGCCTAGCTCTGTAGTGGATGAACATAGTGACTACATATTTGCGGTAAGAGAAAATTCTAGCATATGTCATTATACATTTTAATTTTGATTTACATATTACTCATTAATGCTTATACTTTTTATTTTTTCATCTCTCTTTACAAAATAGTCTAGATAGGAGGACAAGTGAACGCACTCGAAAGACTCCAGCATCCACTACATCCCCATCCACTCAAAAATCAAAAACAGCTCGAGACTTATTTTCTTCCCCTAGCGGGAAATGAGTAGAATAGGGATACTTTTAGTGTATGCCTACTTGGCATTATTGGACACACATTTTGTACACCTATATGGCATTGCTGGACATATATTTTGTACACCTATATGATATTATCAGACATATCTTTTGTACACTTATATTGCATTATTCGACCAAACTTTTATTGGCCTATATGATATCATCAGGCATGTTGTTATTACGTACGCATGTACATTGTATTCTTGATTGGCAATGTCTTATGTGTTTACATTGTTGTCCATGCTTTCATAGTAAATTGGTTATTCATTTCAAATTTCAAAATTGACTACAAAATGTTTATGTTTTCATATGCACATGATTGTATCTCTGCTTTATGTTTTCATAGTAGCACTATTGAAATATGCCTTTACTCTTTGTACTGCATGCATTCTGTAACTTGGTCATGTGGGTCATTATAGTATAGTTGTGTATATCGGTGATGTAATTTGTTAGGAAGAAACCTAAATTTGAGTTGTCAAGACTCAAGTCTACTAGTGTACACTACACATTTTTAGGCAAACCGAGATTATGGTATCAAACTCAAACCAAGATGAATTTTTAGAAACTAACTTAGGTTTTTCTATGCATTCATAACACAATCTTGTAGCACCTGATGGTTTGTAGATACCTCGCACAGGCTCCAAGATATGCCTCAATGAAGTTCACCAATTTCGGTGCTTTGGGCACCTTGAGGGTCACACCGGTCCATAGTGGTCGGTAGCATTCTATCAATTCCACTTGCAAGAGGAGACCTCCACTAGCATTTACCAAGCCATACAAAGCTAACAGAACTGACGGTTTGAGTTCACGACACACAGTTCGAAAGATATGCAAGATTAGCACTTTCAACTAACCCTCACTACCTTTATTTCCATCGCTCAAGACCAGGCTGCCATTTTCAAAGGGAGAGGGATCTAAAGAAATTGAGAGAAGTTGTTGTAGAACTCGGCAATCCCCTCTTGTAGCACCTGACGGTCCATAGATACCTCACATGGGCTTCGAGATATGCCCCAATGAAGTTCACTAATTTTCCATGCTTTGGGCACCTTAAGGGTCACACCGGTCCACAGTGGTCGATAGCGTTCTGTCAATTTTTGGGAGAGATGGTGGATGGTCTTTGATTCACCTCCTTGCAATAATCATGAGGTTCCTATATATTTCTTGAGGAAACTCTATTGCGAGTTTGTACTCAAGGAGGTACCAAATTATTTTGACATGTTGGATTCTCAGGGTAGAGGAGGGGGTTCATCATTTGATCGAGAAGGGGCACACCATGACCCTAACACACCTAGGTTTGATAGTGGCAAGCCACCATTGGATCATGTTAGTATTCCTTCCATTGTGAAGGAACATGTAGAGGTAGACACACTAGGCATGATTAGTGCTCTTACACAGACTCTCATTCAGTGTGCCACTCCTTTAGTTGAGGCTGACTATGGTCAATCCTCAAGGGGGCATATTTGTTAGTCATGTGGATGCTTGTGCACATTTGGTACTGGCGAGAGAGAGCAAGAGGATTCTGGATTGATGACTGATAACTTTCTAAATATGACATTTGGCATTGACACACAGGTAAATATTTCCAAGCTCATTAAATTGCTTTGATCATATTTCATTTATAAAAGAATAACTATTTAATTTAGTATCTATTGTTTATGATGAAAATTCAGGGCAAGAGTGTCAGTGGTGGGAGTGGCAGTGGAAGTGGCAATGATCCTAATGTCCCCTTTTACACATCATCATCAATTTCAGAAGTATGTATCGAATAAAAAATTTAATTAACATGTTTGATTACTATGTAATTATATGAATAATTATATCCTAACTTATTGTGCATGTGCATTAGATGTGCATTGGTGAACCATTGACGTTCACAACAAATAGGGAAGGGCATTGTGCAACTTTCCTTGAGGTATCTTTATTTGCATATTAATTGGGTTTACTTGATCATATTTAATTAATGAATGAATGACTAAATTACTAGACAAATTATGATCAAAATCCAGAGGCATGATGATTACACTCTTTCACCTGGGTTTGTGAGGTCGCCATTGAGTCCAAAGGTATACATGTAATAATGCATTATAATTAACATATCAGTAGTACTTTCTTATATGAATGGTTATCTTATAATTTTCCATATACATGTGCACTAGTTGAATGTCAAAGCTTCGACTTCGACACTGCACACTGGAGGACACGGTGGAACCTTCACGGAGGTATCATTTACTCATTAGTAGGGTTGTAAAAAATATATTTAATCTTGATAACTACATAATTTACTTTTTTGTCTCATTTTCAGCTTTTGACATCAGAGACTCCTCCTTCTGTCCATGATACTTTGGATCATGGAGTAGCTACAGCAGTAGCTAGTTCTAAAGCACTGACTGAGGTATGAAAGAGATCACTTAACTTTAATTGTTATTTTAATAGTTTGTATTGAATTTTATAATGATATCCATGTATGTATTTTAATTATTATTTTGATCATTGTTGTAGGGACTTATGACTCCAGATCGCTAGCATGCACCTTCGGTGGATGAACATAGTGACTATTTGCTAGCGGTAAGCCAATATTCAATTTTATGTCATTGTATAATTCAATTTTGATGTATATTAGTTATCTCTATCTAATTTTTATTTTTATCAGGTCAAGCTACAGAAGAGTCTAGACAGGAGGACGAGTGAGTGCACTCAGAAGACTATGGCATCCACTACATCTCCATCAACATGATGATTGAAGATAGCTCGGGATTTGTTTTCTTCCCCTAGTAGGAAAGGACTAGATTAGGGATATGGATTGTATGCCTATATGGCATTAGTGGACATATTTTTTGTATATTGTATCAGTGAAATGTTGTACATCCATTTGACTTTGAGGAAGTCAATTTTATGGTATTGAATATATTCAATGTATGACATTATTGGACATATATATTTGACTTCATGCCCTATGGATATATATTTTTTATGTTTTAGGTATGCAATTCATGTGTTTGGTGTATTGATGTATACTAAATTATGTTTATGTTCATGTCTTTGCTTTGTAAATTTCCCATGCCTTATAGTTATGCTTGTATGTTTAACTTGCTGACTGTGCTACAAATGCCAGTCACTGTCCTCAATAATAGTCAATTCCTTAACTTTAATAATAACAAAAGTAATGAAATGAATGCATAAATGTATAAATATAATATGTAAGAAGCCTAAGTGGCTCTTGTTCTTGCAATGATAATTTTTTAAAGAAATTATGACAAATTTGGATACTAATGCTTCAACAATTTATTTATAGCTTGGTTGAAAATTTGATGCAAATAGGTACGTTAGATTGGGGTTATTTTATAAATAAAGTGTTGGTTTCCTCAAAAGTGTTCCTTACCCAAGTGGCCCCAAGTGCCAATATGCCACTAACCTATCAATCTAACTTCTCCCAACTCCCTTACTATTATAGGGATTCAATATGACTTAAAACATGACTCCAGCAATGTTCAAGTGGTTCTTGAAGTCCTACTCCAAGATCTTACCCTCAATCCACACTCTAGGCTTTCTATCCTTGTAGCCTTAACCAATGAGTTTTTCCCAAATAACTCTTAGTTTTACCAAAACACTTCCAAAATAAATTACATATTCATATACCTTTTATGGTTTTACAAAACATATCTTAGAATTAGGTAGGGTTAATTTGGAACACAACCCCCAAAAACTGCTGCTCCACTTTCCTTCCTAGACCTAATAGGTCACTTTTACAAAGGAACCCTATTACAGACTTAACACCCAACCTTTCCACTTTTCATAGAATGTTAATATGGTCCCAATTAGAGAAATTTGAAGTCAATTGGATCCTATAGGCTTTCTATACCCAAAAGCCCCAAATTGCTCCCTCTAGGTCTTCAAAACTAGGGCCTTCTTAAAAACAACTCAAAACTCATTTTCAGAACTCCTCCTTGTGGATTCACCTTTCATTTGACATATACTTCTTCTGTTTCAAATAAAATTATACCCTTGTTAAGGCAGATCCTTTGCTGCTACACTTGTGGCATCAATTTTGTGCCCTTTTTCCACTCTTCCTCATGGTGTACACCCACCAAAATAACTTCTCCTGCATTCAAATGGTTAGTAACATCATACATATGTTACATATGGTCTATTGAATGAGAAACAACAATTACTTTCATTGAATGGCCCATTATATCATCAAAAAGACCAAAATAGAGTTCTTTCAATGCACCAATATGACCACCTACAGCAACTTTCCAAATCTGAAGCAAAATAGATTATATAATCATTCAATATAGATGAAAAATGATGTTATGATGTTATTATATCACCCAAAATTCTATTCCAAACCCAAAACAATCAACCAAACATCAAAAAAATAAGATTTTGCAAGGAAAAACTAAGTCCTTTGCCAAGACTTCTAGGACTTATAATATTTAAATTAAATTGTTTATTAGATATTGTCATTATTGGCCTTAATATATCCCAATTAAATTTTAGGAATTCTTTAGATCCACTACCTCCATTTGGTTCCAAGGTGGACTTAGGTGTTTGGAGAGGTGCTCCTGCACCAAAATTCTTCATTTAAATTTCAAGACATTCGATAAATTCTTTGCCTGCTAACAAACCAATTTGGGAAATTAATGGGTCTATTTTTTAACCTCAAAGGAGTTGGTCACCTAAATGAGAACTAATGCAGAGGTTATAGCAAGAAAGTGGAGTTCCCTTCTTTTAGCTCCCACAACTCACCAACCAACTACAAAGGCTTAAAGGTGTTCCCAAGCTCTTACAATGGTGTAACACAACCAATAAAATGGATTTCTATCCCAAAAAACTCCCTTTGCAAGTTTATACACTCAATCAAACTTCAATGCCCTTTTGGCTTTAGGGACACTAGGCCTAAACCTAGCCTTTAGTTAGAACTCTTCACCAGTGGACTTCCTGACCACTCCCAAGCATGTAGATGGTCCTCATATGACCTAAGGACTCTGAAACAACTCTTGGTTTGATCCCTTTACAACCGTACCATAGCAAACTAGACCTACATGCCAATTTCCTTGTAGCCTTTTCAACCTCAATTTTTCACTCTAACTTCTTCACAACTTGGTATCTTGACACAATCAAGATATTTTTAGACACCCATTTGGAAGTTATTTAAGATCCCAAAGCCTTGTTTTCCAAGTCCACTCCAGCACCACCTAACGCTCACCTTGGACACAGACCTAATTTAATGCAGAGGTGATAGCCGAAAAGTAGTGGGCCCTTCACTTGACTCCCACAATTCACCAATCACCTGTAATGACTTAAGGATATTCAAAATCTCTTAGGATGGTGTAACACAATCAATTAAGTGAGTTTCTATCCCAATAAACTCCCTTTGCAAAGTTAGACACTTAATCAAAGTTCAATGTCTTTTTGGCTTTAGGGAAACTAAGCCTAAAAGTGACTTATTGCTGAAACTCTTCACCAGTGGACTTCCTGACCACTCCCAAGCATGTAAATGGTCCTCATTTGACCTAAGGCCTCTGAAATAACAATTGGTTCATTCCCATCAAGACCGTACCATAGTGAACTAGACCTGCACCCACTTTTCCTTATAGCCTTCCTAATAGAGGTTTTCTACTCTAACTTTTGAACCACTAAGTATCTTGATAAAATCAAGGAATTTTTAGACATGGTCTTGTAGCACCTAAAAAATCAATTCTACATCACATGAGCTCCGAGATGTGACCCTGCAAAGATCACCGATCTCATGCTTAAGGGACCTTGAGGGACACTTCAGCACGGAGTCATCGGCGGGGTTCGAATGACTGTGTGTGGTGAACGAGGTTGCCACAAGCGTTTACCCAGCCATTTGGAGTTGTTGGAACTGACGGTTTGATGCTATGACCAATGATTCGAAAGATACGCAACATTGACCATTTCAGCTAAGGAACACTTTGAGTTCTGACACCGACTAAGAATGTGTTGCCAAATTTAAAATAAGTTGAATCTCTAAAAATTGAGAGAGGATTTTGTAGGCTTTAGGAACACAATCTCATAGCACCTAATGAATTGATTCTACGTTGCACGAGCTCTGAGATATGACCCCACAAAGATCACTGATTTCATGCTTAAGGGACCTTGAGGGACACTTCAGCACAGAGTCATTGGTGGGGTTCGAACGACTGTGCGTGGTGAATGAGGTTTCCACTAGCATTTACCCGGCCATTCAGAGCTGTTGGAACTGACAATTCGATGCTAGGACTAACGGTTGGAAAGATACGCACCGTTGATCGTTTCAACTGAGGAACACTTTGAGTTCTAACACCGACAAAGAATGTGTCGCTGAATTTAAAATAAGTTGAATCTCTAAAAACTGAGACAGGCTCTTCTAGGCCCTGACAACACGGTCCCGTAGCACTAGATGAATCAATTTTACATTGCACGAGCTTCAAGATATGACCCCACAAATATCACTAATTTCATGCTTAAGGGACCTTGAGGGACACTTCAGCATGGAGTCATCGGCGGGGTTTGAATGATTGTGCATGGTGAATGAGGTTGCCACTAGCATTTACCCAGCCATTCAGAGCTATTGGAACTAATGGTTCGATGCTACGACCGACGGTTGGAAAGATACGTAACGTTGACCATTTTAGCTGAGGAAGACTTTGAGTTCTAACACCGACCGAGAATGTGTTGCCGAATTTAAAATAAGTTGAATCTCTAAAAATTGAGAGAGGATTTTGTAGGCCCTAGTAACATAGTCTCGTAGCACCTAACGAATTGATTCTATGTTGCATGAGCTCCGAGATATGACCCCACAAATATCACTGATTTCATGCTTAAGGGACCTTGATGGACACTTTAGCACAGAGTCATCAGTGGGGTTTGAACAACTGTGCATGGTGAATGAGGTTGCCACTAGCATTTACCTAGCCATTCAGAGCTATTGGAATTGATGGTTCGATGCTATGACCAATGGTTTGAAAGATATGTAATGTTGACCATTTTAGCTGAGGAACACTTTGAGTTCTGACACCGACTGAGAATGTGTTGCCAAATTTAAAATAAGTTGAATCTCTGAAAACTAAGAAAGGATTTTGTAGGCCCCGACAACACGGTCTTGTAGCACCTAACGAATCAATTCTATGTTGCACAAGCTCCGAGATATGACCCTGCAAATATCACTGATTTCATGCTTAAGGGACCTTGAGGGACACTTCAGCATGAAGTCATCAGCGGGGTTCGAACGACTATGCGTGGTGAATGAGGTTGCCACTAGCGTTTACCTGGCCATTCAAAGCTATTGGAACTGATTGTTTGATGCTACGACTGACAGTTGGAAAGATACGCAACGTTGACCATTTCAGGTAAGGAACACTTTGAGTTCTGACACCGACTGAGAATGTGTCACCGAATTTAAAATAAGTTGAATCTCTAAAAATTGAGATAGTCTTTTGTAGGCCCTAGCAACATAGTCCTATAGCACCTGATGAATAAATTCTATGTTTCACGAGCTCCGACATATGACCCCGCAAATATCACTGATTTCATGCTTAAGGGACCTTGAGGGACACTTCAGCATGAAGTCGTCAGTGGGGTTTGAATGACTGTGCGTGGTGAATGAGGTTGTCACTAGCATTTACTCGGCCATTCGGAGCTAGTGGAACTAACGGTTTGATGCTACGACTGACGGTTTGAAAGATACGCAACGTTGACCATTTCAGCTAAGGAACACTTTGAGTTCTGACACCGACCGAGAATGTGTTGCTGAATTTAAAATAAGTTGAATCTCTAAAAATTGAGAGAGGATTTTGTAGGCCCCAGCAACACAGTCTCATAGCACCTAATGAATCAATTCTATGTTGCACAAGCTCCAAGAAATGACCCTGCAAATATCACTAATTTCATGCTTAAGGGACCTTGGGGGACACTTTAGCACGGAGTCGTCGACGGGGTTCAAATGACTGTGCATGGTGAATGAGGTTTCCACTAGTGTTTACTCGGCCATTCAGAGCTGTTGGAACTGATGGTTGGATACTACGACCAACGGTTCGAAAGATACGCAACTTTGACCGTTTCAGCTGAGGAACACTTTAAGTTTTGACATTGACCGAGAATGTGTTGCTGAATTTAAAATAAGTTGAATCTCTAAAAACTGAGATAGGCTTTTGTAGGCCCCAGCAACATGTTCCCTTAGCACCTGATGAATTGATTCTACATTGATCAAGCTCCGACATATGACCCCGTAAAGATCACTGATTTCATGCTTAAGGGACCTTAAGGGACACTTCAGCACGGAGTTGTCGACGGGGATCGAATCATTGTGGGTGCCGATTGAGGTTGCCACTAGTGTTTACCCAGCCATTCAGAGCTATTGGAATTGATTGTTCGATGCTACGATCGATGGTTGGAAAGATACACAATGTCGACCGTTTCAGCTAAGGAACACTTTGAGTTCTGACACTGACTAAGAATGTGTTGCCGAATTTAAAATAAGTTGAATCTCTAAAAATTGAGATAGGATTTTGTAGGCCCCAAAAACACATTCTCATAGCACCTAATGAATTGATTCTACATCGATCGAGGTCTGAGATATGACCTCGCAAAGATCACCGATTTCATGCTTAAGGGACCTTGAGGGACACTTCAGTACGGAGTCGTCGGTGGGGATTGAATGACTGTGGGTGCCAAACGAGGTTGCCACTAGTGTTTACTTAGCCATTCAGAGCTATTGGAACTAATGGTTTGAGGCTATGACTGATGGTTGGAAAGATACGCAACATTGGTCATTTCCATTGAGGAACACTTTGAGTTCTGACACCGACTAAGAATGTGTTTCCAAATTTAAACAAAATTGAATCTCCAAAAACTGAGATAGGCTTTTGTAGGCCCTAGAAATATGGTCTCGTATCAATTGATGGATCCATGCTACCTCACATGAGCTCTGAGATATGACCCAACAAAGATTGCCAATTTCATGCTTAAGGGTCCTTGAGGGACACTTCAGCATGGAGTCATCAGCGGGGTTGGAACGACTATGCATGGCATGTACTTGCATGAGGACATTATATATTACAGAAATCCTACACAGAAGTAGCTGGCAAGCTGCTCAAAAAGTAGTAACTAATAGCAAGTGGGATAATGCAGATGCTTTAATAAACCACTATCTTCTTTACTCAAGCAACATTTGGTTCATTTGCTCAACTGGGGCATGTTTGGGAACATATAGTCTCCATTTAAACTCAAGTCTCTGGAAGTAGTTATATTTTTCAGTGGAGGAGATACACCCATTGTATCTGCAATAACTTCATGCTCACTGGAATTTCCATTACTCTTCAATTGGGATACTCTTTCCAAAATTGCATCTACCCTTTTACCAATTAATGGGTCTATTTGTGGACCTCGAAGGAGTTGGTCACCTAAACAAGAACCTTGAGATGAAGCAGGAACTTCTCTATGAAAGAGATTAGTACCTTGAGAAGCTCTCCACTTGTCAGCTGAATTAAAACCTTGGACCATAGATGGCTACCCTTTGTTGTAAAATGAGGAGTGAGACTGCCTTGCCAAAGGTGGCAATGAACTTACCTTTCAATGATAATGCCCAAGTCCCGTAAATGCAAGGCCATTGATAGATAGTCATTTCTAATATAAATATTTGTGGTGCTAGAATGAAGTGCATGATCAAACTCTTTGCCTACTAATGAACCAATTTGAGGCTTCATTTCACATTGCTCTGTGGATAATTCCACAACACTTGTTACTTCTTTATCTAAATTTTTGCTGTTAGTGTACATGTGCACTGAAGATATTTTGTCACTACTTGAGCTACCAATTCCAAGAACCCTATACCTCACACTTCCTTTGTAAACCAAGCCTAATTAGGCCAATTAGGTCTGTGTACAAGGTGAGAGTTAGGTGCTACTGGATTGGATTTGGAAGACAAGGCTTTGGGATCTTACATAACTTCCAAATGGGTGTCTGAAAATGCCTTGTTTGTGTCAAGATACTCAGTTGTGAAAAAGTTAGAATAGAAAATCTATGTTGAGAGGGCTACAAGGAAAAGTGGGTGCAGGTCTAGTTTTCTATGGTATGGTTGTAAAGGGACCAAACCAAGAGTTGGTTTAGCATCCTTAGGTCATATGAGGACCATCTAAATGCTTGGGAGTGGTCAGGAAGTCCACTGGTGAAGAATTCTAGTTAAAGGCTAGATTTAGGCCTAGTGTCCCTAAAGCCCAAAAGGCACCAAAGTTTGATTGAGTTTGTAAACTTTCTAAAGGAGTTTTTTGGAGTAGGAAACCCTTGTTTTGGTTTTGTTACACCATTTAAGGAGTTTGTGAACATCCTTAGGTCATTGTCTTCTTAAGCCAAATCCCTGTCTGTGTCATGGTTCGCACCTTCCAAGCGCACCCAAAGCATGCATAGGGAAGCTCTCCTCCACTTTCTTGTAACAAAAATCATTGTACCTTCCTTATTTCATGTTATTTTGTCAATATACATTTTATTAGATCCATCCCTAGGGTTAGAAGGTCATACTATGCATGGATCTCATAAATCCATAGTGGAAACAAGAGGAAATCTGATCTAACATGTTTTGAGGAGATTTGACCAAGTTTTATATCTGATCTAACATGTTTTGAGGAGATTTGATCTAAGAAAAAATCTTATTTATGTCCCATCATTAGTCACATAAAAATTACACAGTTTTGCATTGGATAAAACACCATAAAAATGCTAAGAAATTATTGTAAACATGTTTCTTTTTTTATTAATATTATGAAACATGTTTACAATTACAAACTTCCCTCTATACACATGAGGTATGTACCATAGAAGCTAAATTTTTTAGAGAAACAAATAGTACATTTGAACACATATTACAACATTTTAGTACAGCCCGATTTAGTCCATTGAACCAGCTGGATCTGCCTTAACCTTTAGTGTGTTAAGTATTGCCTCATGCTCTGACTCGGGAACCTTCCAAAGAGTTCTTTTCACTGGCCTACCCCCATATCTGATCAAAGTAACATTCAAAGCAACAACAAGGTTTGAATAATGTAGAATCTTCTTGTGTGTCTCCCAGTCCTCGAACAACCACAACTTAGAGTTCTTCATACCATATCGTCTAAGCCATGTTCCTGTTACAACAACCACTCCTATAGGGCATTGTAATCCTTCGCCATCTACAACTACAACATCCAATTTATTTTTTTCCTCAACACAATGACATAAATAATAATCTATCCCTTCGTCATTGTATTCAAGTGCAATAACTGCAAAAACATGACCTACAACAACGTAGACATATTCAGTACATTAATATCCAAAATAGTTTAGACAAACTATATAAATGGACAATTTACCTGATTGTACTATATTTGACAAATGGTCAAAGTCAATAGATGTTGCCACATCCCCTAGTTGCAATGTTGTTGGTGGATGATAGGAGTCAAGTGGGCTCAAAGGTCCTTATAGACCATTCATCAACCCATTCCTTTGAGTCGCACTCATCCCAATTCTCCTCTGCATAAGATGAACAAAAGCATGCCATATGTCATGTGTATACCATCCATGAACCTGCATTACAACTTCTAAAAGAGTGTAGCTCACTTGATCCTGTTACTGTACAACAATCCTCATATGGTGCAATGTTAGTTTCATCAATCAACCAAAAAAATCTATGAATTGTTGACTCACCTTCCTTACCTAGGCCCATTGTGGCATTACACCAGTTGACAATACATCTTGCATTTGATAAGTTTTCTCCCCCCCTCATACTTTAATTCTTCACATGCTAAAGCTCTTTTTATACATGCTCCCACACCATCATGCTCTCCCTTTCCATGGCCCGCCTCAGTGAAATTCCACATATATTGACTATCAGTGTTCTTGCGCATCCTGCTCAACCAATAAAACATACGAGAATTCTTGAATTGGGATGTACAATTATCTGACCATATGATGTGTCAACAATATGGTATGCTCCTATTTTCCAAATCACCGTAAAACAAACTAAAGCAACCATGTACAAAATGTGTAGAATGTGAGTGATCATTGCTCATATAAAAATGGTACTCCCTCGATATCTTCCTATTTTCCTATGTATATCAGGTGCAAGCAAGTATGCTATATGAACAAATATAGAAACCTGTTGAGAGTTGTAATACTATCATTGTACCCTCATTTTGTGGTTGCAAAGTGTAGTTTCAGGAAAAGTCCACAACTGAAACAATTGTATCAATCAAAAAAGTGTCCTTGCATAACTTGAATTGTGTATCCAACCATCGTGCTCTATGTGTATGCATTGCATATTAATACACAATTTTCCTACAAAATATATCCATGAACTGATACACCAGAATCCTATCAATTACTAAATCACATCTTTTTGCCTCTTTTCCATCTTTTAGAGCATATGCAATGGTCTTATATTTTCCAAATTCTACTATTTCATTCCCAATTGCATGACTCCTTTCCATATGCTGACAAATAGGTAAATCTTGCAAACCACCACAATGTACACATGTACCATTCAAACATGATAGTTTGTGAAATTGTTGTCCATCTGGTCTATGACATAAAATGGTAGCTATCAATTCCCCTTGAAGATCTAGGTGGCTCCTTTATGTTACACTCCTGCAAGACATTGTTAGCATGCAAACATACACATATATGCCGATAGACAGTATAATGGTTAGAAAATTCAATATGTACTCTACAACAACAGTTGTGCATGTGTGATTTATCTTGACATAAAAAGGTTTAGCCCATTTGAAAAAATCTTTGACTAATTTTAATTTGAGGATACACATCTATAATTTTTGCAAAAAATTATGTCTGGGTTGAATCCAAAAAATGCTTTGGATGTGGATCACGCAATCAACTACCAATCCTCCTCCTTACAACATCTCTTTGATTAGGAGATACTCATGTATTATTCTTCCAAAAAATTTCAATGAAGGATTTCAAAGCTTCAACAATGTCTTTGTCTTTCCATGGCAATCTACCGAAAAGGCCCATAGTTCATTGCTATTTGAATCTTCCACTCTTTGATGCCTTTCCACGGCTCTCATTAGAGACCTTCTACTTATTTTCAATGATTTACTTGTCTTTCTAATGAGTCGAGACTTCTTCATTTAATTGCTTACCATTGTTGATGTTATCACACGTCGTGTGACATTACTATCTTTCGTGCGTGATGTAGAACCCACAGTCTCATATGCATCCATTAGATTTTTTACAATAGCTTTTTCAGTGGAGGTGTCATCTGTTCTTAACCCAAGAATCTTAATGATAGGCCTAAATTTCAGATTTCTCATCATTTCAACAAACAATTGACATCTTCCTGTGACATTCAAATTCTCAAAAAATATCCTCCAAATTCGGTTTAGTATATCTTTGACAAGTGCGCTTGGGAATCTTGTCAGGCATTGGTTTCAAAATATTAGTGTCAATATCAATCAAATATTTAGGCTTTCTATGCAAAAATCTAGGATGTGTTCTCAATTGTTGTGTAGGCTCAACATTGGGAACATCAACAATGTTAGGGATGAATTGCGTACCTTTGACCGAAGATGATGTGCCTTCAAATTGAGATGTGGAAGATGGACCTTCACCAACTTGAGATGAATATGGTGTTTCTTCAACATGATGCAATGGTGTGATTCCTACACCTTCAGAAGTTGGAAATGAGGTGCCTTCACAATGATGCAATGATGTGTCTATTCCTTCGAATGTAGCTAATGGTGTGCCTTCAACATAATACGATGGTGTGGCTACACTTTGAGGTGTAGAGTGTGCAATGTCTTCAACATTAGATAATTCATGTGCACCTCCAACATTGGGATGATGGCATCCCTTCAACTTGTGATCCAATAGATGATATACTCACCCCTTCATAATTCAATTGTCTTATGCATGCAACTTTCTCATTCGGTTCCTTTGTGTTTCCAATTCCAATTCTCTCCTATTAGGTAATTCTTCTTGTATGGGCTCCAATTGTCATTGTTCATGAAGTTGTCTCATTCTCTCTCTTTTCTTCTCTTTCTCTATTTCATGCTCTTCAAGTGTTTGAATCTTAGGTCATTTTCTTAGCATGATGAATAAGATCTATATATACATTGAAATTCATTAAAATTTACACATTATAAAATATCAATCTAATACAACAATTATGGTTTTTTTAATCAATCTATTATAATAAGTCATAACATAATATAAAAGTATTACAATTTATATATATCAAATTATAATACAACTATAGTCCAATACATGTCTATTTATGCTTTCCACAAGTCCATATAATATGAAATAAATAGGATTTATTCACATTTTGGCATGCAAGAACAAACAAAACTTACCTTGAAATAAGTCAAATTTGCTAAATAAAGGTTGTTTTTGCACCACAATGTTGACCTTGCAACAAAAGGTGGTCCAAGTTGATAAAATAGTCTTCTTTTTTACCTCCAACACCATGAAAGTGAATATTTGTTGTGCAAACTGCGTGTTCCAGACAAAATACAGTAAAAGTGGGCCTCCTTCATGGGATTCTTGGGTTTTTTGCCATTTTTGGGCTTTCTACAAAGGGCATGCGCCAAATAGGGCGTACGCCCTATTTGGAGCATGCCCTTTCTAGAAATGCATAAAAGAGAGATAGATAGGGGGAGAGAGAGAGAGAGAGAGAGAGAGAGAGAGAGAGAGAGAGAGAGAGATGATAAAGAGACAAAGAGAGATAGAGGGGTGACCGAGAGACTGAGAGAGAGAGAGAGGAGAGTGTGAGAAAGTTAATGAATAAGGGGTTTTAAGTGGTCCTTAGGGGTCCTAAATGGTCATAGAGGGTCATAAGGAGTCGTAAGGGGTGTAAAGCAGTTCTTAGGACCCCATGTGACCCTTAGGTGTCTGTAAAGGGT